>NW_021025417.1:307957-485674 GCF_004153795.1 Camellia sinensis
CGTACCCAAGTTCCCGAGCCGAGGCAACTTTGGTGATGACGGACGCGTGGCCTTTTGGCACCGAGTCAGGGTTTCCTAAATTCTCCCATTTTAAAATATTTAGGTGGCGACTCTGTATCTGGCAAAGCAGTCCATGTTTGGCACTTCTTTCAAAAATCTATTTTTTCTCAAAACGATTTGCCGGATTTGGACTCTTTGGTTCAGACTTAGAACCGTGACAAATTTGAGAGTCCTGAGCTGTAGTGACCCCAAAATGAACAGAGCGGGAGCTCGTTCCTCCCGGGGCGTTCGGGGACGTCTACAGCAGTATTTTGTTGGGTTATGTTTGAAAGGAAGAGGATCAGGTAGTGGGCGAGGCTCTAATGGTTTAAGGTGCCCTTTTTTGACTAGCACCTTCATGGCTTGAAATAAGGTCATGTAGGGTTGGGTGAAAGTCCTCTGGGATCGGGCAGGGTTAGTTGAAGTTTGTGGAGCTGTGTTGGCAAAGGGATTGGCAGTCTTGGCTGTGGTAGTGACAACACTCACATCTAATACCGCCGGTGGTAGCATTGGAACTGCGCACAAAAGGCCTTTTTGCCTGCTCTTTCTCATCTGTAATCAACCCTTGTTTCATGGCGTCTTCGATTTGCACCCCCATCTCATGGAGGTCGGTGAATGTCAGTAGAGGTAGGACAATCATCTTCTGTAACAGCTTCCCGTGCAGATTGCGAACTACCATCCTTATTTTATCTTTCTCGGAAGACCTTGTGGTCATCATTGAAGCTTTAGCCCTCCACATCGTCACAAATTCTAAGAAGCCCTCCTTCGGCTCTTAGCGCATTGCCTCGAGATCATGAGTTGTGGCCTCGATTTGTGTGTTATATGAGTACTGAGAAATAAAGGCCTCGACCATTTCCTCCTAATTTTTCTTAACAGAATCCTTCTACTTTGCATAACAAATGGCCGCTATACCAGACATTGTACAACCAAAAAGAGACAGCTTCTGCAATCTGGTCAGGTCCATCGACCGTAAGATGTTTGAAAATAACCGAACATGAACCATGGGATCTCCAAAGCCGTCGAATCGATTAATGTGCGGCATTTTGAACCGATCTGGCAATGTCATTGCAGAGTTGGTATACCCGTCCTCTATATCCGAGATAGAGTTAACACCTTGTGCTCTTTTGAATTGCTTCTCCAGTTTATTGACCTTGAGTACAGTTGGGTCAACCTTAAACTCAAATGGAGCTTCATTTGATACACAGGTGCTTTAGAGGCTTGTGCTGGGATTGCTCTATCGGATTGCCCTGATTCTCTTGGACATTAGCAGTATGGGTAGTAGCTCCGGGTACTGGGATACCCGTAGGAGGTGCATGGGATGTAGAGGTCACTGCCGGCTGCGGTTGTTATTGTTGTAGCCTGTTTATTACCTCAGCCGGACGGACTGTGACTTCGGCTTGATGGGTAGCATGTTGCTGTAGGGTTTCAACTATTTGCTAAAGATGATGTATAAATTCCTCCATACTGACTAGGGGATACTATGTCATCGGAATAGGCGAGTAATCTCGTGCTGGACTAGAAGTAGAAGACTATCCCTGAACCTGACTGGATACGAGTGAATTGAGGGGTGACTGTTGTAAAAACTGGACCGGTGAACTCTGCCTGACTCTCCTCCATCTTGTAATCGGTGGGAGTGAAGTAAACACGAGCTGTCCCTGAACAAGATCCCCGGCTTTGCAAAGCCTTCTAACTCGGGTCCAAAGTACTTGGGGGATATCTGAACTTTCTGAAGCTATGGTGTTAAACTATCCAGCAAAATGAAATAAAGCAAAAAGAAAGCAGTAATTAGAAACCACACAACACCTCAGCTAATGATGTTACCAACACAGATGTAATCAAAGCTGTAGGACTGCACTCAATACTGAATTTTTCCCTAAAAACGAATACCAGACTTGCAACTGATACACATATTCCTATACAGTTTCACTGTAAAGCACATACCAGTTAAGTGAGAGCCAAAACACCCCTATGAGGGAGTAGGGTTACCCTGTCCTAGTTTCGTCAGGAACTAAGGTTTACTACTCAAACAAAGCGGTTTCACGCAATCCTATATTCGGGTAAGCATCATGTCCTATTTGGAACAGTCTCTATGGCTTTTCGATATGCAACTAGGTTAAATGGTTAAAATGGTATCTCAGCAAGATTACCTAATATACCTCTCACACCTAACACTGAGAAGTGAAAAGAGGATCAAATGGTACAGCAGAAGTCTAGATTTAAGGGTTTTGTTCCCATCATGGAAGAGCCCGTGACCGGTCAGCCTTTTGGCAAGTTTTTAGGCAAGCCTCCGGCAGACCGCCCAGGAATAGCAGATGACAAACACAGTGACTTAAGCGCACCAATGCAAATACAATGCAAAGAAACATATAAGTGTAGATAAAATTTCACATCATGAAGTTCAAGACAAGTTCTCTAATTTCCCCAGTAGAGTCACCAGAAATTGTAGCTCAACTTTTCGTACCCCTTTTTGGAAGATGAATAACCTTACAGTATCGAACTCCCATGATTCTGAATCTGATCTCACAAGTGCAATATGAAATAGATAAACACCAAAGAGTCCAAATTTGGCAAATATTTTGGAAAATCAATTTTGAATCAAAATGCCAAAAATGGACTGCTTTGCCAGATACAGTGTCGCCACCTAAATATTTTTTTGGAGAAATTTAAAAAACCCATGACTCGTGCCAAAGGCCACGTGTCCATCATCACCAAGCTTGTGTCAGCTCGGGAACTTAGGTACGAGAGGGGAAGATCAAGAATTGAGCACCCCCGCTTGTCCGATCAAGGATCGGCCTCTACTAATCATGATGTGAATCTTATGTACATTATATGCTCTTGTTCTGATTTATTAGGCTAGCATTACTATGTGATGCGCATACACAAGTATAGACTAACTTGCAAGAATTGGAACATCTGGTTCATGTTTGTTTTGAAAATTGTTTCGAATAAGTACCACTTGAAAAAGTTATCGCATATAAACATTACTCAAATTATTCCAATTGAAGCAATTAGCCTTCATCCATAGGCATTCAAGCAAATTTATCAAATAAGCAATTAGCCTCATGGTAAGCATGCTAAACATGGCAACATCAACATGTAATACGCTAAAGAGAGTAAAGGCTCACCTAGTACTCCAAGCCAAAAAGATGAAAGAGTTAGAAAAATGCATGATCCTAACTTATGCAATATGACTAATGCAATGCATGCAATATGCAATTACTAGGCTCAGCTACTAATATGGCATATGAATCAATTTGATAACGTGCGGTCTAAGCACGTATTCAAAGAAGCATTTAAACTAACAATGCGAGTTAGAATGATGAACCGAGCCCAATGTATGCAAGACAATGGATGCAAGGCATGAGAGATGCTAAACAAAATATGATGCCCTAAATTAACCAGCATAAGCTAGTAAATAAAAGGGAGAAAGACATGGGGTTGGAAGACATACACATTATTACAACATTGCGCCCTCACACAGGAGGGTCCGAATAAACTAACTAGTTAAGCTAATTACTACGAATTAACCAACTATTACAAAACGAAATGAATAAATTAGCTAAGCTACTTAACTAATTATTACAACAACAAATTAATAAACTATTCTAGCGAATTAACTAATTATTACAAGACAAAATTAAATAACTAGTCTACCTAACTAATTATTTACAACACTTTACAAAATTAACTAGCTATAACTAATTAATTACAACAAATATCTAAGTTAAGTAATCAGATAAAGCAGCCCTGGGAAGCGAGGAGTGCTCATGCGTGCACAGACTTTCCACTCGAAAAAGCCATTGTTTCTGCTACCAAATGCCTCTGTTGCATAGGAGAACACTTGCACTGATTTCCACCTTAGAACTAACTCTGTTCTGCTTCAAAAGTGCACTGCTGGATTTTGTGCAGGTGGCTGGCAGATAGCCTGCCATCCACTGATGGTGGCCTGCCAGCCACTGATGACCAGATTGTCCTGCTGCAAAAAAGAACAAACAGAGCAGGGACATGGTATTCTCAAGGGTTTGTTTGCATAATTTACCCCTCCTTATCATTTGAACAGCTCAAAGGAGTAGTAAAACTTAATTCACAAACCACCAATGGATACAATTTCATTGCATGATGGCTTATGAACCAAGTGTGCAAGTTTAATGAATACAACGAAACAAGACTCTTAAAACCACCTCCCTATCATGAAAGATCAAGGGAAGTAGTTGAGAATGAATCTTGAACCGTTTTCATCACTAATGAGTATGAAATGACTGAAGACTCAAGGGTTCAATTAACGTCCGATTAAACCTTAACCAAATTATCTTGCACCTTTGTATTCACCAATTTTATTACTCCATTTTAGTTACCTCTCAATTCTTTAATCAATTAAGTCCACAAGTGAATTTTAAGTCCTCTAATGGAAAGAGAACTCAAACCAAGTGTTTCTTTGGGCATGAAAAAGACATCATTCCGTTGGTAATGAACCCCCAAAGGGATTAAACCATTAAGCGAGACATCTCAATCTCATGCTTAAACAAACAAATAATTTGTAACCACTTTCAAAGCAAAGAAAAAGCCAAGAAATGAGGGAGGTTGCAGAGGTGATTAAAGGTGAGAAAAAGTAAGAAAAACCCTAAATAAATGCAATCAACTCAAATAAGGTGGTGTCGAAGGCCTAAAACACCAAACTTATGAGGACAATTACACTAGAAGCATGCAATATAAGGCTCAAATGCAATGAACACTTAAAAATAGTCCTCAAACGGTGCTAAATATGCTCTAAAGCATGCTGGAATTAAGACAAAAATAGCTAGAATAATAAACTAAAGCATAGATCATGCTAGGCTAGGAGGCAAAACACAAGGAGGGGAGGCTAACCCCTCCAATTTTGGACATCAAACCATGATTTTAGCCACTGAAATATCTCTAAAAATTAGTGTTTAAAAGCTCAAAAAAATATAGTATAAAGGTGGAAAACACAAGGGTAAAGGCCTTGAAAGCAAGGTGTAAAGAAGGGTGAACCACCCCTCAACCCTTATTGGCCTTAAAACCCAAGTTTCAGCCCAAAAATATAGAATTTATACAACCCAAAAATAGTGGGAAAACAGTAATAAAAGGAGTAAATAAAGCAAAAAGAGAGGCAAAGCTTTATAACTCTTGAAGAAGAGAAGCAATTCTAGGCAACAACACAAGGCTTACATACCCTCAAGAGCTCAAACAAGGCTTAAAGATACCTCAATTCAAAGATTGAGAGGTTTGGTTAAGAGTGTATAGGGAAAAGCTTGCAAAAAGCTAAGAAATTTCAAGAGAGACAGAGAGAGAGAGAATTTTTTGCTCTAAAAATTCCAACCTCTAAAATGGAAGGGGAGGCCTCCTATATACAGAAAGCCATGCAACTCCCTTAGAAATATCAAGACATACACATGTAGAAAGGTGCATGCATCTGTGCTAACAACTGGCACAATTGGCAGAAAAATATCTGAAAAACACCTTGGTGGCCGGCAGGCCATTACTAGTGGCCGATGTAACAAGTCCGCGAGGGAGGCCGCTACAGTTCGGACTCGATTTGTGTCACGGTTCTAAATCTGAACCAAAGAGTCCAAATCCGGCAAATCGTTTTGAGAAAACAGATTTTGAAAGAAGTGCCAAACATGGACTGCTTTGCCAGATATAGAGTCGCCACCTAAATATTTTATTAAGGGGGAATTTAGGAAACCCTGACTCGGTGCCGAAGGCCACGTGTCCGTCATCACCAAAGTTGCCTCGGCTCGGGAACTTGGGTACGATCGGGGAAGGTCAGCTATGAGCACCCTCTCTCGCCCGGTTTGAAGACCGGCCTCAACTAACCGTGATATCTAGTTTTGACAGCGTTATGTGTTCCTATTCTGGTTATTAGCCTAGAATTACTATGTTATGCGCACATCAAACAAGTATAGACCAAATCGCCTAAATTGGAACAAAACATTTCATGTTTGTTTTGAAAATGGTTTGCTACTCGCAAGTAGGCTAAAATGCAGGTTTTGCCACCCTCAAGTGGGCTTTTAGAAAAGATGGTTTTGCCACTATCTAGTGGGCTTAAATTCACAGTTTTAATGTGTTATTCCAATTTAAGCAATTCGACCTCCACCCACAGGCATTCAAACAGTTTATCTCATGTAAACACTTAGCCGCATGGCAAGCATACTATTATGGCAACATTCACACGCATGTTGGATGCTAAAGCATAACCACTTACATTGTACTCCGTGCCAAAACAATAAACTAGTTAGCAAATGTGCGTGTCCTAGTTCATGTTATTTTGCCTAATGCAACACATACAAGATGCAATTTTAGTTAGGCTCGGTTAACCTAAACATGGCATATGATATGCAACCAACTGTTTCATGTATTCAATTTTGGAATTTGAAAATACGAATGCGGTTAGTATGATGTACCGAATTAAACGTGCCCTAGTCTACCATCATAAGCAGGTAAATAAAAGGGAAGAAAGACGTGGGGTTGGAAGACATGCACACACGCACCCACACTTATTACAAGTTTGCCCTCGCTCGGAGGGACCAAAAGAATAATACAGTCCGAATAATAAATTGACTATCCTAGCTAATAAATTATTACAGACCATTAATTAATTAACAAAATAAATGCAGCAAGAAGGGGGCCGCAGCCCTGCCTTGGGATGCGTGAGTGATGCATGCTTGGATCCGTCTCGCCCGGAAAGCTCGTACCATAACATTGCCACCTCTGTTTATACTGCCCTATCTCTCTGAAAATTGCCAAAACTCCAGGACAAGTTCCTTGCATGCTGCAGAGCACCACCGGCTAGGGGAAATTCCCACCGGCAGTTCACAACTTCCATCGGCTGTTTTATTGGGTCACCGGCATTTCAAAAAGTGCCGGTCGGCACTAAATTCTGCCGGTCGGCAGAAGCTCCCTGCAGAAGACAGTTTTGACAGCAACAGAGAATAGACAGCATATGGCATAGGATTTCAGGCACATGTATGCATGGACACACTCCCTATCATGTAATGGACTCAAGGGAACATGGCCCTCGACCCTCGGGCCACCAATCACGCATTTCGATGCATGATGGCCAAAGAGTCAAGTATGCATTTCAATGTCAAATGCAATGCACACAAAACATACAAGGGACCCAACCTCAATCATGGTTGGTCAAGAGGCGAGGCAATGCACAACAATGCACATGCGACCTAAGCATGCAAGCAAACATACAAACATGCAATATAACTACATGGCACACACAATGCTAACAACATAACATGCACAACGTATTGAAACATGGCATACACAATGCAAGATGGGCTTACACCAATACAAGTGGACCTCAGCCACACTCACATAGGAGGCCATAAGATGAAAATGAAGTGCCTCGAAATGCATGCACACGGGCACGCAAACCGAGGCAATGGCATATGCAATGCAATGGCTAAAATGGCATATAGAATGCAACATGGACTTATACTAACATGAGAGAGACTCAGCAACACTCACATAAGAGGCCGATGGATGAAAATGAAGTGCCTCGAAATGCGTGCACACGGGCCCGCAAACCGAGGCAATGGCATATGCAATGCAATGGCATGGAAAATGATATGCAAACATGCTAATGGGATTTCAGCACTGAAATGTGGGGGAATACAGCCCCGAAACGAGGCGAAATGACACCCGATGCATGGAATCTCTCCCGAAATGCAAAACTAAGTACATGAAATGGCTTACAGCTATACAAAGCATGCATAATTTGGACATGGAATGAATAGACAGAAGCAAGGCAGCCTCAAAATAAGCATTTTTTCAGTACAAATCATGGCCAAACAACAAGCAAAGATAGGGCAACAATGGCATGCAAAAATGGCCCTAAGTGTAAGATAATGAAGCAACTCACAGCTGCTAACTCCAAACAGGTTAGGGCCCTTTCACGAATCGATTCTTCAAAATTCTTAAGGTCGTCTCATCCGGCGTCGAAATGATCATGAACCAACTGGGGCAAGGGCAGATTCATCAATCTATTCGGCTCAATTGCCCCCAGCCAGCTCATGAATCGATTCCTCAAAATTCTTAAGGTCGTCTCATCCGGCTCCCAAATGGTCATGCACCACCTGGGGCAAAGGCAGATTCATTAATCTATTCGGCTCAACTACCCCAGCCGACTCATGAATCGATTATTCAAAATTCTTAAGATTCATCAATATATTCGGCTCAATTGCCGCAGACGGCTCATGAATCGATTCTTCAAAATTCTTAAGGTTGTCTCATCCGGCGTCGGAATGATCATGAACCAACTGGGGCAAAGGCAGATTCATCAATCTATTCGGCTCAACTGCCCCAGCCCGCTCATGAATCGATTATTCAAAATTCTTAAGATTCATCAATATATATCATGCTCCAAAACAGATCACGTATAGGCCAAGAATAACATGCAAGATAATGGCATTTAAGAGGGGTAATGAAGCAAGTGCAAGCTACTGTCCTCAAACATCAAGAGGTCCTCAATCAAACATGAAGAGGCCCTCAAAATATGATGATTTACAGTTTGGGTCGAAGCCTAAAAATGCAATCAACTATGGCTTAGATATGATGCAAGAAAAGACTAGAAAATGGAAGAGGATGACTCACCCTTGAAGACCAGCAAACCAGCACCTCTTGGACCAAGTTTAGGTGCTCCTAAGCTCTGAAGAACAGCCTCAAGTTGCTGCAATGGAGTAAGGATGCCTTGTGCTATGAGTTGATGAAGAAATGGCCCAAGAACAAGGGTGTTTGATGGTTGAATGGGAGAGATATAGTGAGAGATGAAGAGATATATGTATGTATATATCAGGTAGGACAGCTGGTAAGCTTCTTAAGGAAGCCAAGATAAAGGGGTCAAGGCTTCCTCAAGAAGCCTTGAGCAAAGGGTGCAAAAAGAGGGGTTAAAAGTGGTCCAACGTGCAAAATAGCCACATATATGCACGGGGAGTAGGGTCTGTGCATCCCAGCTGGCACAGCTGGCATGCACCATGCTTGAGGGATGAAAAAAGGGGCATATCGGCCATGAAAGGAGGTCATCGGCAAAATAAATGGCCGGTCGGCACAATATATTGCCGACCTGCAATTTATACTGGCCGGTCGGATAAATATAGTGCCGGTGGATGGCCGGTAAGGTCAAAAAACGGCCGGTTGGTGTCCAGAGTGAAGCCCCGGAAGTTAGCTTTCCAATGGCACAAACCGTTCATTAAAATTCCTCCTGTGGAAAAAGTTATGCCCATTTTGGTGAAGCCGCGCAGATTCGATCCAACCGGGATGATGCCGAACTTCAGCTGCTCATATCTCCCCCACCCGGACTTGGCTTTAAGAGATTCTTGAGTGAAAAATGAAGCCCCGGAAGTAAGCTTTACGACGGTGGTAGCCCCCATACCTAAACTCCAAGTGTACAGATAGACAAGCCCGATTCAGCGAGGGCTGCTCGACTCGCTTCTACCCGGATTCATGCTGAACTTCTCCCAAACTAGTTTTCTCCTCTCCTTTCCTCTTTTCTTCAACTCCAAACCCCTAAGTAAGGTGTTTTGAAAGGGTTTTTTTTAAAGATTTCATCTCTCTTTCATTAATTTTCACTTTGTCCTTACTCGGTTTATCGAAAAGCGCATCATTTGACAAAATGTGAGCCTCGGAACGTTGTAGAAACTTTATTTCAAAAATGTTTTGAAAGAGAGGGTTTTAAGGTCTAAAAACCATCCAAAATAACTTTGGCCCAAAATGGGGTGTGAAGTTGAGATTTGTCTCTCTTCTTGCCGAAGAAACTGAACCTTTGCCCTGCACACCTGTCTCCACCAAGTAAACCATCAGTAACGCCCAAGTCTTATGGGCTGTCAAAAATGGGGCGTCTACAGCCGACATGCCACATCAGTGGCTGGCAACTAGGAGCAATGGCCGACAGCCAATAGAAGGGGCCGGCAAGCCACAAAAGGTTGCAGGCTTGAAAATCTCTAGGTTTGGTCCAAAAATAAAGTAACAGCTGTGTAGGGATTGAAAGGCTCAAAGTTGTGGCATTCCACTGAGAACCCTGAGCACTTAACAAGCATATACACTCATCATTGGGTGTGCAAACGATAACGTCCAGGTTGCAAGAGTGGTCAAAAATGGGGTGTCTACACTCGTTCAGAGAGGGGAAAAGCTCCATTCCAAACTGCGTCTCACGCAGAGAGGGTGGAGGGTGCAAGCCAAACTACGGCTCGCGCAAAGAGAGGAAAAGCTCCATTGCAAACTGCGTCTCACGTAGAGAGGGTGGAGAGTGCAAGCCAAACTACGCTTCGCGCAGAGAGGGAAAAAGCTCCATTCCAAACCGCGTCTCACACAAAGAGGGTGGAGGGTGCAAGCCTAACTACACTTCGCGCAAAGAGGAGAAAAGATCCATTCCAAACTATGTCTCACGTAGGAAGGGTGGAGAGTGTAAGCCAAACTACGCCTTGCGTAGAGAGGGGAAAAGCTTCATTCCAAACAGGAAACTGATGGTAGAGTTGGTTCTAAATAGGAAACTGATTCATAAATTTTTAACTTTTTGCTTACAAGTGTGCTCTTGTATGATGGTAGAGTTGGTTCTAAATAGGAAACTGATTCTCTCCAGTTCACTATGTGGAATAGATCGTGTTGTTCGGGCCTATGGGGCTCACCATGAGTCCTGTTTTAATAATCTGAACCGTTAAATGTATAGAGTTCGTCAGATATTTCATTCTTCCAAAAAATCACGTTGATCGAATATCGATAGCTACTCAATTGGATGCGATTTCTGTCAATAATTTATTTTAAAAATCGTATTTATCATTAACAGAAATATGATTTGATTAAGTGGCTATCTGATTAACATGATTTTTTGCAGGGATGAAGTACTCAGCAAGTTGTACACATTAACGGTTCGTATCATCAAAACAAGATCTGTGGTGGGCCCTCACGTACTCAACAATACGTTCTAATCCGATCTCGGACTGAAAAGAAACCTGACCCTTCTAAATAATCATTTAAATAATTTTATTTGTAAAATCATAAAATATTAATTATCTCTCTAAACTCTCCTATAAAAAAAATAAAAAAAGAAAAAGAAAACTCCCTAACTAAATCCTTCTTTCCCGGCCTTACTGCTGGCTTGCCGCCGCCAATGGCCATGAAGGTCGATCGACTTAGTTTTTTTGCACGCATGCGTTCTGTTTTTCCTTTTAAATAAATTTGACTCACTATTAACTCGCCCATCCTCTCCTATGGCAAGATAACAAGACTAATGAACAAAATCTAATATCCAAGAAAAAGTAGCCGCAGCTAATCACGTGGGTTGGTGGGCCAAAGCAAATGGCATGAGTGATGTGTTTGTTTTTTCCATTAAAATGCATGAAAGTGTTCATTAAATGGGTCTTCAAAAAATACTTGTCAAACAATATTTAAAGGAATGTATTAAGTCCTCCACTAAAATATTTATAAGTTTATAAAAATGAAACTTTAAAATAAACTCAATCAATTAGATATAAAATGATTAAAATTTATCAACTTCAAATAAACCTCTTATAATAAATTAAATATGCTCAAGGTAGTCTTTACCATTTATATAATAATAAAAAAAAGACCAAATAGATAAATTTAAATTATAAATAAATTTAAATTAAATTAAATTTAAATCATGATGTTTAAATTAAATTCTCACCCGTAAGTCAAACATTGTCCAATCATATATCAAAATAGCCTACCATATTGTTGGGGGTATATCTCCTTATTGAAGTTTGAGACCCAATTAGTTTATTAAAAGAGTTTAATTTGGTTTGGTATTAGTATCTAATTTGTGAAAACCCAATTCAATTTGGATACAACTAGGGTTTTGATTAATAGTCCAAAAATCAACAATATACAATATATATATTGTCTTTGTCCCGTCATATAGAGTAGTGGCCGCCGATTAATATTTTTTGGTGAGATCGGTGTGATTGTGCTGGGTTTTTGTCAATTGGGGACTAAAATTGGTCATCAAGTCAATGCTTGGTTCTTAATTTATTGTTGCTGCTACTACCTTGGATTTGAAGCTAATTGGGGTTCGTTATTTTGGATCTTCTTCAACTTTAGTATTGAAGATTTTGTTCATCTATTCGATGCAAGGAAAAATTTGTAAAGGTGTTGTCAATGCAATTGAAAATGATACTTCTACTGAATTGTGGCACAAGCGGCTTGGCCATATGAGTGAAAAGGGGCTACAAGTTTTGTTCAAGAAAGAGCTTCTACCTGGTTTGAAAAGTACACATCTTAAAACTTGTGTTCATTGTTTGGCGGGTAAACAACATAGAGTTTTTTTTTCATAAAAATGTTACTTCTAGAAAAGAAAATGTGTTGGAGTTGATTCATTCGGATGTTTGTGGTCCTTTGAAAGTTAGAACACATAGTGGTACAGTTTATTTTGTTACTTTCATTGATGATTATTCAAGGAAAGTTTGAGTTTTTCTACTAAAAACTAAAGATCAAGTTCTAGAAGTATTTAAGCATTTCCAGGCCATGGTTGAAAGAGAAACAGTGCAGAAATTGAAGTGCATCCAATCAGACAATAGTGGTGAATACATTGGGCCATTTGATGAGTATTGTCGCCGCCAAGGTATTCGGCACCAAAAGACAGTTAAGAAGACTCCTCAACAAAATAGGGTTGCCGAGAGGATGAACAGCACCATTGTGGAAAGAATAAGGTGTTTGCTTTCACAAGCTAAATTACCAAGATCTTTTTGGGGTGAGGCAATGAAGACAGCGGTTAACATGATCAATTTGTCTCCTTCCTATCCTTTGAATGGTGATGTTCTTGAAAGAGTTTGGATCGGCAAAGATGTGTCTTATGAGCACTTGAGAGTGTTTGGTTGTCGAGCTTTTGTTCACATTCCAAAAGTTGAGAGGTCCAAGCTTGATAGTAAGTCAAGACAATGTATTTTTCTTGGCTATGGGCGTGATGAATTTGGGTATAGATTGTGGGATCCGGTCGACAAGAAAGTCATTCGAAGCCGTGATGTTGTGTTTCTTGAAGACCAAACAATTGAAGACTTTGGCAAAGGTGATCAACCGGAGCAAAAAACTAGTGATCTCATTGATATGGATCCATCTCCTTCATCTTCAGTTGATGATGAAAACGGGGGAGATGTGCAGCCACCTATTGAAGATATAGAGGATGATGCTAATTCTAATGAAGTTGAGTCAGAAATTGAGGAAGAGCATCCAACTCAAGAACCGCCACCACAACTTGAGTTAAGAAAATCTACAAGCGACCGACAACCTTTGAGAAAGTATCCTCCCAATGACTTTGTGTTGATTTCTGATCAAAGGGAGCCCGAGAGGCTATCAAGAAGCAATTGAGTATGCAAAGAAATGTGATTGGAAAAGGCCATGGAAGAGGAGATGAATTCCTTACTTGAAAATCACACTTATGATTTAGTAAAGTTGCCTAAGGGAGGAAAATTTTGAAAATAAGTGGGTTTTCAAATTGAAGAATAATAGTAAGAATCTGAGGTACAAAGCACGTCTTGTTGTATGAAGGCTTTGGACAAAAGAAATGTATTGACTTTGATGAGATTTTCTCGCCGGTTGTGAAGATGTCTTATATTTCGGGTTGTACTTGGCATGGCTGCAAGTATGAACCTTGAAGTTGAGCAACTTGATGTGAAGACCGCATTTCTTCACGGTGATCTTGAAGAAGAAATTTACATGGAATAACCAGAAGGTTTTGTGGAAAAAGGAAAAGAGAAATTTGTTGCAAATTGAAGAAAAGTTTGTATGGTCTCGAGCAAGCCCCGCGGCAATGGACAAAAAATTTGACTCTTTCATGATAAATAATGGTTTTTCTAAAACCACTTCGGACCATTGTGTGTTTGTGAAAAATTTCCCGGATGGTAAATTTATTATTATCTTGCTTTATGTTGATGACATGTTAATTGTGGGTCAAGATTCTACCATGATTAACAAGTTAAAGTTAGAGTTGAGTAAATCTTTTGCTATGAAAGATTTGGACCGGCAAAGCAAATATTTGGTATGAAAATTGTTCGTGATCGCAAAGAGGGACTGATTTTGGTTGTCTCAAGAAAGCTACATTGAGAAAGTTCTTGAGAGGTTTAACATGAATAAAGCAAAGCCGGTTGGTTGTCCACTTGCGGGTCACTTCAAACTTAGTTTGAATCAATGTCCTACAAGTGAGAAAGACAAGGAAGAGATGCTGAAAATTCCTTATACTTCAGCAGTTGGTTCTTTAATGCACGCTATGGTTTTTACAAGGCCGGATATTGCTCACGCCGTTGGTGTGGTGAGTTGGTTTCTCTCTAATCCGAGTAAAGAATATTGGGCAGCGATAAAATGGATTCTAAGGTATCTTCGAGGGACTTCGAAGGTGTGTTTATGTTTTGGGGATGGTAAGCCGATACTTGATAGGTTCACAGATTCTGACATGGCCGGTGATATTGATTCTAGGAAATCTACTTCGGGATATTTGATGACTTTTGCAGGGGGAGCTGTGGCATGGCAATCTAAATTACAAAAATGTGTTGCTCTCTCAACTACCGAAGCTGAATTTATTGCCATTACAAAAGCTTGCAAAGAAGAGTTATGGTTGAAGAAATTTTTGCAAGAGTTGGGTTTGAAGCAAGAAAAGTATGTGCTTTATTGCGATAGTCAAAGTGCTATTCATTTGAGTAAAAATTCTACTTTTCATTCGAGATCGAAACACATTGATGTGAGATACCATTGGATTCATGATGTGTTACATTCGAAATTGTTGTAACTTGAAAAGGTTCACACAGATGATAATATTTTGGATATGTTGACTAAGACTTTGTCGAGGGGCAAACATGTAAAGTGTCGAACTTTGGCGGGTATGGTTGATGTCTCCACCTATGTAGATAGGGGAATAATTGTTGGGGGTATATCTCCTTATTGAAATTTGAGACCCAATTGGTTTATTAAAAGAGTTTAATTTGGTTTGGTATTAGTTATAATATATTCTTATATATTATATCTAATTTGTGGAAACCCAATTCAATTTGGATACAACTAGGATTTCGATTAATAGTCCAAAAATCAACAATATATAATATATATATTGTCTTTGTCCCGTCATACAGAGTAGTGGCTGCCGATTAATATTTTTTGGTGAGATCGGTGAGATTATGCTGGGTTTTTGTCAATTGGGGACTAAAATTGGTCATCACGTCAATGCTTGGTTCTTAATTTATTGTTGCTACTGCTACCTTGGATTTGAAGCTAATTGGGGTTCGTTATTTTGGATCTTCTTTAACTTTGGTTTTGAAGATTTTGTTCATCTATTTGGTAAGGTCTTTCCTCTTTGTTTATTTGTGATTATTTGGAATTCACCTAAGGCTGATTTTGTGAGACTATTCGTGTCTCGTTTGTAATCGTTTGGAAACTATTTGGTTGATAGTGGAATCGAATTTCGATCCCGTGGACGTACCTCGCATTGAGGGAACCACGTAAAATTTCTTGTGTTGCTTTTGATTTAATTTTTCCGCATTAGTTTTTATTCCCATTGATTGATTTACTTGTGGGGAATCACATATTTTCCCTAACACTTTTTATCTATAGAATTTTCAATTCAAATGTTGAGTTAGAGTTCCATATTATATTCTTAGTTATGATCATGCATTTTTCAATTCCCTACTATACTATTAAATATGACCATGCACCTAGAATTATGGCCCTACTCTATTCTTAGATATGACCATGCACTTTTCTGTAGAATTATGAGAAGAAAAAAAAAAGGAGAAAAAATCTTAATTGGCGTAGCCCAAGAGGGCCTAGCCCATAGCTGAGGAAGGCCCAATCCACCTTTGTCCTAAGCCCTCTGGATAGTCGCATGGTTAAAACCCGGTAGCAATGAAAAGCCGATGCCGGTCTAGGTCTGGCAGTGTTTAGACACCTATTAGATAGAAAGTCAACCATGTAACAGACAAAGATCCTGCAGAGTTATTGAACCACACATCAAGCATTAAATGAGGCTGTCATGGCATTAAATGAAGCAGTACCTCTCACGCCAGAGTATGCAAAATCACCGTGATCGATGGCAACTAGGTTATAGACTTTCGGCCAATGAGACAGCTTGGAATGGATAAGGAAATGATTAGTAAGGGATATAAGGAAGCTTCTGAAGTACGTTTGGTAATGAGTAATACTCTCTCTCTTTCTCTTCTCTCGACGTTCGACTTTCTTTAATCTTTTCTCTTTCGACCACTTCCTGTCTAACTTAACTATCGGAGAGTCCACGGGGAGGAACCACTCCAGTCTTGGTACCTTCCCCTTGGACCGTTTGCAAGCGCGTACCAAGAAGATGAAGGCCAGCAGACCCGTGGAGCATGTGAATCAGTCCGACCCGATCAGTTCCGACTGTATTGCATTATCAAATCTTTTTAGTTCAGATTTAATTCTTGTACGGTGGAATCCATATTTAGAATGAATTTAGGTCACACTTTATTTAGGGAAAAGAAAGCTTCACTCGCAATAGTAAGAGAGTATCTCATTCTTCAGGTCAATTCCGTGATTTTTAGATCACATATTGAGTGAGTCTAACAATTGTTTAGTTACATATACTCATGATTAATTGTATCTAAATTAGTGGGTTGTCCCTTGGGTGATTGTTAGAACTTTCAAACCTTTTAATTCAATTATATGCATTTTGCTTTCATGTCTCGTGACCCCATGGAAAACAATACAAACAAATAGAATGATGAATGCACTTTTCAGTGAAATTTTTATGTCTTTGTTGTATTACCAATGAATTGAATATGCTCTGCACGCTATGCCCTAGTGCATTTATAAATAGGCACAATTAGGTTGTCATTATTTTCAAATTGAATAGCTTGTTTTAAGAAAGACATTTTATTTTCTTTAATCAATGCATGAAATATTTTGGGGGAAAAAAAATCAGTGGTTGAACTACAAGATCAACCTAAGTGGACCTCATGGTTTGTTGGCATTAAAAACAAATGCTAGATATAACAAACTCACTATGGTCTATTACATCCTAATGTGAAATCGATTGAAATTTCTTAAAACACAAGTGAAATGATAAATACCCAACTATCAATTTGTGAGAATTCTTGTGCAGAGCATGGATGGCTTCAGCTGAGAGACAACACCACCATCTTAAAATAGTATTTAAAATATAAGTAACAACCATTGAATTGAAGCATATGAATATAGAGGTGTAAATCTGGCTCGACCCACTCGGGCTCAGGCTTGGCCCGGCCCATGTCGGGCCTCACGGGTTCCCGCCAAAATTCGGGACGGGCCACGGGCCAAAAAAAATTAGGCCCAGCCCTAGGCCCAGGGGTATTCGGACCTTGGACGGGCAGGTGGGCCAGGCCTCGGTCCGGCCTGGTGGGCCTGGGCAGGCCTGACCATTTTTTTTATTTTATTTTTTTAACCAAAATTTTATTATTTTCTACTAAAAAAGACACTGGGCCTTGGGCGGCCAGACCTCAAGCTGGGTCTTGAGTGGGCCTTAAGCAAGCCGATGGGTTGGACCAGGTGGGTGGGCCCACAGGCTGGGTTTCAAAATGATGGCACAGGCCTAAATCTAGGGCTCGGGCTGGGCTCGAGCTCGAGCCGAAACAGGCCTAAATGGGCTTGGTCCATCTTGGACTGCGGGCCCGCTTCGGGCCGCCCATGGACTGCGGACCATTTTTATACTCCTATATGAATGAGGAGAGAGAGAGAGAGAGAGGGGGGGGAGGTAGGTTTAGGCTTAATTATAGATTGTTGAACAAGAAACAAGTATCAAAGTTGGTAAGTTTGTTGCTGACTTTTGGAGTAGCATATGAAGAAAAATAAGTACTTTAGGAAGTCCTTATGAATAGTATCATCAGTTCATTTTCACTCTCCTGCTGTTGTTGAGTTTTTGTTTTTCTCGTTTTTTGTTTCTATTTATTTATCAAATTCATGTGTTTTGAAAACTTATTTATAGAATGCAAGCTTTTTAACTTTTTTTTTTAAATTATGTTCTTTTGTGAAGTTGTGTTTTCAAAATATGACTTTGATTTATTTATTTTAAAACAATTTAAGATCAAGAATTTGATAACTGACGTGATAGACTAACTTGAATTTGGGAAAATATGTTTAAAGTTTTGGGTTGCATTGTTTCCTGTCCAAACTCGTGCTTTCACCACCACAAATCCTATTTTCATAATTTGATATGTTGATCCTTAAAATTTCAGTGTGTAGATCATTTATTAAAACTAAAATAATTTGATAATTGTAACAATATGATTTAATCACATTTTTCTTTAAAAAATGTCTGTTTTAAAATTATGCATGCCATCCTTTTTTCTATCATTTTTTAAAAGACAAATATGATTACATTTATCACATCAATTTATTTATTTTAATTTATTATAGATCATTTACACACCAGAAAGCCTATGAAATTAACAATATGATCATCAAAGTGGCGCTTGTAGTGGACTCATTCACCTAACCTTACAGGAAAAGGTGGTTATTGCGACGCTTCTTTTATGGCGTTTATGAAAAACGCCATTATAGATTATTTAAATACAACGTTTTTAAAAACGTTGTATCAGATCTCAGTAAAACGGCACCGTTTGGGTCAACTTGTGAACACCGTTCAATACTCCGTCCCTTTCAAAACGTCTCTCCCTCAGTCTCACTCTTGTCTCCCTCTCAGTCTCACTTTCTAAACTCAGACTCTCTCTCGCTCAGAAACCCTTTCGATTTGAAGCTCAAAAACCCCCACTCTCACTGATTTGAAACGCTCGATTTCAACCAATCTTTCTCGCTCGATTTCAAACACTTTCTCTCGCTCGATTTCAAACACTCTCGAGTCGATTTCAGATCTGTCGATGTCAGAACCTGTCGCAGATTTGAAGCTCTCCAGATCTCGCTCAATCGGTCTCTTTGTTTTGTTGCAGAACTCAAATCTGTAAGTTTTTATTATATATGCATTTGTTTTGTATGAACTCAGATCTCTGATTTGTCATTGTTTTGAGTTCATTGTTTTGGATTCATTGTGTTGGATTTGGTGGATGTATCTCACCTCTCTCTCACGCACACACATCAAGCTATTAATGTTTCTCAGATGATGGATGATGCATATCTGGGCTGCCTTGCACGGAAATCCACTGGGATGCCCCAATTAGCCTCTGTTTTGAAACTATTCTTGGAAAGCGCGCCAAGCTCCAGAAGGTTGCTAATTCTTGATTTGTTGCAACAGAGAGCAGGAAAGGGGCATAGCAATGTATTTTCACAAATGTATGCATGCCTCGATCCTCGTGCCACCAATCACGCATATCGATGCATGATGGCCGAAGAGTTGATTTGCATGACTCAATATGGAATGAATGCACAAATAAACACAACAGGGCCTAGACTCCATCATGGATAATCCAGAGTGTCGGCGATAGGGAATTGAGACACGTTTCGTCACTCGGAGTACGAAACGTACCTCGTTTCACGTGCTCGGGCTAACTCCTATCCCAAGCACAATGTAATATGCATGATATGTATGAAATGCAACTAAGATACAACCTAGCATGCACAATGATATGAAATGACATACACGATGCACGAGGTAACATGGCATACACAATGTGCTAACATACGACCTAGCATACACAATGATATGAAATGAAATGGCATACACAATGCAATATGGGCTTCCACTAACATGAGTGGACCTCAGCCACACTCACATAAGAGGCCATGAGATGAAAATAAAACACTCGAGATGCGTACACGCATGCGCACAAACTGAGGACCGAACCTAAGGCACGAATGCCACTCTACCAAAGCATGGCAAGGTATGGAACATGGTATATAAACATGCAATTTTCAGCAGCAAAACATGACCCAAAACAGTCTCGAATCATGGCGATATAGTACCCGATGCATGAAATGAAACCGAATATGCAAAACTAGGCCTATGCATTGGCCTATAGCTATGCAAAACATGCATTATTTGAACATGGAATGTAAAGACAGAGTCAAGACAGCCCAAAAATAAGCACATTTTCAGTTTTAAACAAGGCCAAATAGTAAGCACAAATAGGGCAAAACTAGCATGCAAAAATGGCCCTAAATGTAAGATAAAGAAGCAACTCACAGCTGCTGACCCCAAACAAGAGAGGGCCTTTCAACAAAGTTGAAGAGGGGCCCAAAATATGATATTTTACAGTATAAAACAAACCACAAAAACCAACACAGGTATGGCTAAGCTCTCATGCAAGAAATGGGCCAAAAGAGGGACAAAGAAGCAAGTGGTGGTTGCTGGCCTTAAACACAAAGGGGCCCTTGCTAATTTTTGATTTGCTATAACAGAGAGCAGGAAAGAGGCATAGCAATGTATTTTCACAAATATATGCATGCCTCGATTCTCGTGCCACCAATCACGCATATCGATGCATGATGGCCGAGGAGTCAATTTGCATTACTCAATATAGAATGAATGCGCATATAAACTCAACTAAAACCTAACTCCATCATGGGTAATCCGGAGTGTCGATGATTGGGGAATTGAGACACTTTCCGTCACTCGGAGTACGAAACGTACCTCGTTTTCCGTGCTCGGGCTAACTCCTATCCCAAGCACAATGCAATATGCATGACATGCATGAATGCAACTAATATACAACCTAGCATGCACAATGCTATGAAATGGCATACACGATGCACGAGGTAACATGGCATACACAATGCGCTAACATACAGCCTAGCATACACAATGCTATGAAATGAAATGGCATACACAATGCACAATGGACTTACACCAACATGAGTGGACCTCAGCCACACTCACATAAGAGGCCATTAGATGAAAATGAGACAACTCGGAATGCGTGCACACATGCACGCAAACCGAGGACCGACCCTAAGGCACCAAAATGCCACTCTAACAAGACATGGCAAAACACAAAATATGGAATATTAGCATGCAAATTTCAGAGGCAATAAGTGATGCAAAACATCCCCGAAAGATAGCAAAATGGTACCCGATGCACGGAATGAAACCGAAATGCAAAACTAAGTACATGAAATGACTTGTAGCTATATCAAGCATGCATTATTTGATTATTACATGTGAAGACAGATTCAAGGCAGTCCGAAAATAAGCATGTTTTCAGTTTTAAACAAGGCCAAACAGTAAACACAAATAGGGCAAAACTAGCATGCAAAAATGGCCCTAAATGTAAGATAAAGAAGCAACTCACAGCTGCTGACCCCAAACAAGAGAGGGCCCTTCAACAAAGTTGAATAGGGGCCCAAAATATGATATTTTACAGTACAAAATAAAACACAAAAACCAACACAGGTATGGCTAAGCTCTCATGCAAGAAATGGGCCAAAAGAGGGACAAAGAAGCAAGTGGTGGTTTCTGGCCTTAAACACAAAGGGGCCCTTCAACAATGTTGAAGAGGGGGAAAAAATAATTCACTTTACAGTTGATGGCCGGACCCAAAACAGTATGCATGCAAGCCTAAGATACTACTCAAAATGAGGCCAAAAATAGAGATATAACACAAAGTGTGTAAAGGATGCCTCAAACTGTGAAAGACCCTTAATGAAACATGAAGATGGGGTCAAAATAAGGCCATTTGTAGTTTGGACCAGAGTCCAAAAACAGAAGCAAAAGAGGCTAATAAATCATACAAAAATATGGCCAAAAGAGAAATATAAAGGCAAGTGATAAATGAAAGCCTTAAACAGCAATGAGCCCTTCAACAATGTTGAAGAAGGGATTAAAATAAGCAACTTTTCAGTTCATAATAGAGCTCAAAACAGTTTATACATAGGCCAAAAATACTACACAAGGAATAGGCATACAAGAGGGATAATGAAGCAAGTGCAACAAGGAGGCCTCAAACAGTGAGAGACCCTTAAACAAACATGAAAAATGGCTCAAAATGAGCCTAGTTCCAGTTAGGGTCAGAGCCCAAAACAGCAAGCAAATATGACTTAGAACAGATACAAAAACAAGCTAAAAAGAGAGAAAATGGTGCTTACCCTTGAAGACCAAACTTTAGGTAACTCTTGGCTTGATTTTGGTGACTCTTTAGCTCTGGAAAACAGCTTCAAGTGGCTGCAATGGAGGTTGGAGGTATGGTGCTAGGTGGTGTAGTGTAAAATGGTGTAGGGTTTGAAGGATTGGAGCTTGGAAGTATGGAGAAAGAGAGATACAAGACAAGGGCTTAGGGGGGAATTTTGTAACCCTAAACCAGCAGCTGGAGCTGCTGATATATAGTCCAAAGAGGGAGAAAAATGGAGGAAAAATGAGTCAAGTTTCCCTCCAAAAGTGCCAAACCCTCGGACATGGGTGAAGTGTAAAAAAAAAATACACGGCTGGAATGCACTCATAGGGGCAAAAATGGCCAGCCAGTTTAAAAAAGGAAAAAAAGTCATCCACCAGGTAAGTGGCCGGCCGGCCAGGTCAAAGGCGAAAAGTGGCCGGTCACCCCTAGGATGAAGCCCCAGAAGTTAGCTTTCCAATGGCGCAAACCTTGCATTAAAATTCCTCCTATAGAAAAAGTTATGCCCTTTTCCGTGAAGCCGCGCAGATTCGGTCCAACCGGACTTCAACCAACCACATCTCCCCCCCCCCGGACTTGGAATTAGGAGATTCTTGAGTGCAAAATGAAGCCCCGGAAGTAATCTTTCCAATGGTGGTGGCCACATATCTTAATTCCTCTTGTGCAAAGAGTTACGCCCGTTTCGGTGAAGCCGCGCAGATTTTTCTCCTTCCCGGATTCATGTTGAACCACTTTTGACCAAAAAGAAGTTGGCTTTTCAGAAAAATTGCTGGCCACCCACCCTCCTACAAGCTTTCTAACAGTGAAAATATGGTCTCCACCAAAAATGAGCCCAAACCGATGCAAAACGAAGGTTCGGGGGCCGAAACGCGCAGCCTGAGGCCCCGAAAACTGACTGTTAGGCACCGGAAGTGGTGTTCGACCACAAAGTTCGTCTCTTGGACCACAGTGTCCCTCAAAAGGGAGTAAATAAGATGTATGCCAAAGACCGGAGCAAACGAAGATGGTTAAGTGGTCCCGAACCGAGGCACACGGCCAACGGCTCTGAAAAATCGAAAACCGAACTCCAAACGGGCAAAATAACCTACGACCACGAAATGTAGCCTACGGCCATTGAGAGAAGATCTACGAGACCTCTCCCTCCCTTCGGGAAGAAAAAATAGAGAAAATAGGGCCTGGTTCAAAAATCGAGGCAAAGCACAAAAGAGTCCGGAAGTCCGAAGGCAAGGCTCGCAGCTAAGACTCTGAAACTTCCGAACGAGCACAATATGCAACATCACCAAGCGCTCAATCGGTGACGTCTGAGTCTTAAGGTCGGTCAAAAATGGGGTGTCTTCACATACCAAAAATAAACACTAAACTATACCAAATTCCTTAGAATAACGACTAGTTCAGGTATTGATCCATAAGGACAAACGAGAAATTAAACTAATTTAATTTTTAAATTCCTAAATTAATTTTGATGAAAGAGAGGGTTGTTCATAACCTAATGATAATTAAATTGAACAAAGCGAATAAACTGGCAATTATAATTAAAGATAAAGTTACTGGTTTTGGAAAAAACCTAGGTGTAGACACCCCATTTTTGACCGCCCTTACGACTTGGGCGCTACAGATGGTTTGCTTGATGATGAAAGGTGTGCAGGGCAAAGGTTCAATTTCTTCGGCAATGAGAGGGTCAAATCCCAACTTCACACCCCATTTTGGACCAAAGCTATTTTGAATGGTTTTTAGACCTTAAAACCCTCTCTTTCAAAACATTTTTGAAATAAAGTTTCTACGATGTTCCGAGGCTCACATTTTGTCAAAAATGCGTTTTTCGATAAACCGAGCAAGGACAAAGTGGAAATGAATGAAAGAGAGACGAAATCTTTGAAAAATTTTTCAAGACACCTTGCTTAGGGGTTTGAAGTTGAAGAAAAGAGGAGAAGAGGAGAGAAGCCAAGTTGGAGAAGAAGATAGGCAAGAATTGCTAAGAGAGGGACGAGCAGTCCTCGCTAAATCAAGATTATTTGTGTATACACTTTGATTTAAGCTATCAGGCCACCACCGTTGGAAATAAGACTTCCGGGGCTTCATTTTTAATTCAAGAATCTCTTAAATCCGAGACCGGAGGGCGGAGATATGATTGGTTGAAGTTGGGCATCATCCTGGTTGGACCGAAACTGAGCAGCCTTCACTAAAATAAGCATAACTTTTTTTATAGTTGGAATTTTGATGCAAGGCTGGTTCCATTGGAAAGATTACTTCTGGGGCTTCAATTTTGACACAAGAATGACCTGAAAATGAGTTCATATGAAGAAGTTATGCCCGTTTGAAGTTGGACCTGCAGAGTAGATTTTTCCTGCCGACCGGCCAAAACAAATGGCCGACCGACCAAATAGATGGCCGACCGGCCAAATATATTGCCGACCAGCCAGAAAAGATGGCTGACCGACCAAGTTTGCTAGCCGATGACCTTCGGGAGTATTCTACAGATTGAATGGATGCCAGCTGTGGCAGTTGGAATGCACAGACCCTGCTCCCCATGCACGTGTGTGGCTGTTTTGCACCCTTTGCACACCTTTTGACCCTTTTTTTTGCAACCTTTGCTCAAAGCTTCTTGACGAAGCTTTGTCCCCTTGTCTTGGCTTCCTTAACAAGCTTGCACCTTTGCATTAGCTTCTCTTAGAAGCTTGGTCCCTTTGACCCTTTTGTATGGCTTCTTTGAGGAGCTTTATGTCATTTTCCTTGCTCTATAAAAGAGACCCATCCTCCTCCATTATTTTGGTTGAGCAAAAAACCAGACCTAGGGCATATATATCTGATATATATACCTTCTCTCTATATATCTCCCTCTCTCTCTACATTTGGGTATGTTAGAGTGTTCAAACACCATTATCCTTGGCCATTTACACACCAACCCATAGCACAAGGCCTCCATCCTCCATTCCAACCATTTGAGGCTAATTTTTAGAGGTCAGGAGCTCCTTTTCTTGGATCAAAGGTTGCTGCATTGCTGCTCTTCAAGGGTGAGTCACTCTCTTCCCTTTTCTAGCCTTCTTTTGCATGCTTTCTTAGCCCCTTTTGCTTGCTGTTTTGAGCTCCGACCATAACTGGAAATATCATTTTTTTGAGCTCATTTTTCTGTTTCATTAAGGGTCTTACCCTGTTTGGGACCCCCATCTTGCACTTGCTTCATTACCCCTTTGTATGCCATAATCTTGCATAGTATTTTTGGCCTATGTGTGATCTGTTTTGGAGCATGATGTAAACTGTAGATAGGCTTATTTTGAGCCCTTCTTCAACATTGAAGAAGGTAATTACGCAGCAGTGTTCACAGGTCATTCTGTAATAACTTTAGCGAAGCTCGATTGGCATGGATCATAAATGAGTTTTCTGTATTGGCAATGGCAATTCTAAGATACACCTAGTAGCACTATCAATCCTAATGAATGAATATCCCTCGAAGTTGTGTGCACACTCGGGCACAGCGGAACCGGAGAAATGGCAGAATGCCAATTAAGATACAGCTAGTAACACATAATGCTATGAACAATTGTTCATGCTCGAAAAATGTGTGCACACGGCACGCAAACTGAGAAAATGGCAGAATGCAATGAAAAATGAGGTGCCTCGAAATGCGGTGCACACAGGCAAACGCAAACCGGGCGGTGACGGAATGTTATGTAAGTGAAAATGGAGAGTGCCTCGAAATGCGTGGCACTCGGGCAAGCAAACTGAGGGCAATGTCTATGTAATGAAATGAGCCTCGAAATGCGTGCAAACGGCACGCATAACCGAGGCAATGACAAATGTGATGAAAATGAGGTGCCTCGAAATGTGTCACAACGGGCACTGGCAAACCCGATGCGATGGCAAATGTTATGTAATGAAAATGAGATGCCTCAAAATGGTGCACACGGGGCACGCAAACCGATGCGATGGTATATGTAATGAAATGAGGTGCCTCGAAAATGTGTCGCAACGGCACCAACCGAGGGCATTGCAAAATGTGATGAAAATGAAGTGCATCGAATGTGTGCACCGGGCAACGCCAACCGAGGCGGTGACAGAATGTGATCAGATACATGGGAACATGATAATGACTTATACCAACATGAGTGAGCTCAGCCACACTCACATAGGATGCCGGCGATAAAAATGAAGTTGCCTCGAAATGCGTCACACGGGCAGCAAACCGAGGCGGTGAGGAATGTGATGTAAATGACAATGGAAACATGATATGGACTTATACAACCCCATTGAAAAAAGTTTTTGAAAGCCCTCAAAAGCCACACCTTTCCCCAAACAAATAGGGAATTGCCGGCGGAAAAAATAAAAAAAAATTTGGAAGAAAAAAGTTTTTTTGGGCCCCTCGAAATGCGTGCAAAACACCGTTGGGGCACGCAAATTCGAGGCGGTGACGGAATGTGAATGAATACATGAAAAATGATATGGACTTATCAACATGAGTGAGACCCAGCCACACTCAATGGCATGCGCGGAGGATAAAAATGAAGTTGCTCGAAATGCGTTGCACTCGGGGCAGCAAGCCGGAGGCTGATGAAAAATGTGATGTAATGACATGGAACCATGATATGGCTTATACCACACATGAGTGAGCCTCACCCCACTCACTAGGAATGCCAGCGATAAAATGAATGCCGTCGAAATGCGTGCACACGGCACGCATACCGAGGCGTGATAAAAATGTGATGTATATGACATGGAAACTGATATGGGCTTATACCAACATGATGAGCCTCAGCCACACTCACATGATGCCGGCGGGATAAAAATGAAGTGCTCGAAATGCGTGCACAGCGGGCACGCAAACCGAGGCGATGACGGAATCTGTCAATGACAATGGAAACATGATATGCGCTTATACAACATGGTTGAGCCTCAGCCACATCACATAGATGCCGGCGGATTAAAATGAGGTGCTCGAAATGCGGTGCACGACGGGCACGCAAACGAGGCGATGAGGAATGCAATGTAATGACATGGAAACATGATATGGGCCCTTATAACCACTATGGAGCCTCAGCCAGACCACATAGGATGCCTGGCGGATAAAATGAAGTTGCCGCTCGAAAATGCGTGCAGCACTGGCACGCAAACCGAGGGCGAGTGGGGGAATGCAATGTAATTGACAGGAATGGATGGCAATCATTCTAACAGAATTTTCAGCATACAAATATGGGGGAAAACATCCCCTGAAGATGATGGCGAAGATGACAGCTAGAATGCGGGAAGTTTGGTTTCTCTCGAAATGCATATCAAAATAGGCACCCGAAAATTGGCTAGTAGCTTATGCAACATGCCATATTGACATGCAATGCAAAGACAGAGCGAGTACAGTCCCACAAAGGGTACTTTCACAGTTATAACAGGGCCATAACAGCAAGCATAGGTAGGGGAAATAGCATGGAATTTGGGGCAAAAGAGGGGCGTTAATGAAGCAAGTGATTAAGAAAACCAACTGAAAAAATTTCATTTCACAACATTGATGAGGCCAAAATAAAATATTTAAGTATATGGAACCCTTCAAAATCAGTATACAAATATGATAAAATGTGATGCAAATAAGGCTCTCAAAAATGGCTATAGACATGAAGTATAGCAAAATAATCATCAAACAGAAGAAAGACTTTAATGAACATGAAAGGGAGCAAAATAGGCACTTTCGTTCGACAGGTCCTGAAAAAAGCAGCCCAAGAAAGAGGCATCGGCATAATCGTTATGCAAAAATGAGGGCAAAATACATGGATTATAAAGCACAGTAGACATGGGACATTCTCAATAAGTGTGAGCCTCATTCGCAATGTTGAAAGAGGGCTCAAAAAGCTCACATTACTCGAGTTTTTGGACAGTGCCCTCAAAAACAGATTAATCATGGCCAAAAAATAATGCAAAGTTGGACATAAGGAAGAGATACAAGAAGCAAGTGTCAAGTGAGGGCTCAAATCATGGTTCGCCTTAATGAAAAGTGAAAATGGGAGCCTCAAAAAGAGGGCCTTTCAGGTTAGGGGAGTCGAGCTGTGAAACAAAAAGCAAGTGGGGCTTACAAATAGTCAAGAAAAAGGTGTCAAAGGGGTTAAAGCTATACTTACCCTGAAACTCAAACTTTTTGTGCTTTCTTGGGATGAATTTTTGCACTTGCTTTGACCTTTGAAAAACTTGCTTGTTTCTGAATATGAGGTGGTGGTGTAGAGCTTGGTGTGGTGGTTAGACAGGAATGATGGTTTTATAGGATCGGGAGCTGTGGGCATTTTTGTTCAGGAAGGTTGAGAAGGGGATGGAGATGGAGGTTGTGTATGGAGGCTGAAGGATGAATTTTTCCCTAACTCAAATACTAGCATAGGCTTTTGCTTTGCTATTATTATGGCAAAGAAGGGGTGTATTAGTGGGGAAAAGAGAGTAATATTTCTCCACGAATATCCCAGATGAAGAATCTTGTTGGGGGGATACAGCTCAAACACTTGTAAAGTGTGTACAGTGTGCAAGAAGCAGGACCGGCCTGGTACTTTTGTTGCAGGGTGGCCCGGTCCGCGCCACACCCCCTACCGCCGCTAGGGGTTCAAAAAGGTTTCAATCATATTTTTCTGGCGCCGTAGTTCCACGAACTGTGGAGTACTTCCATGTGTCTAAACACAACCAGTAGTGGTTTAAAGTCCTAAGAAAGTGGCGTCCAAGGGTCAACATTAGGCTCGGAAGAGCGGTGCAAAAGGGTCAATTTGATATAATGGCCCGGGCCATGAACTTTTAGGGTACTCTCTGTGGTGTACATCACAAAATATTGTGTTTTGAAAGTGTTGCAACGACTAACCTCTAGAGGTGTTTCAAACATCGCTCGTGATGCCCTCACTTGAAAAAGTTGGGAGTGTTGGCGAAACGGGCGCCGGGTCACTAGAGGGCGTGGTAGGATGCATAACTGGGTTGCTTGCAACAATTTGCTGTTGCTCCCACCTTCAGGTGACCTACCCTGGTGATAAAAGACAGAGAGTGCCTGCCAAAATGAATGAAAACCGTTGCAAAACGAACGTTCGGGGACCAAAACACGCAGTTCGGGGTCCACGAAATGGGGCTGTTAAGCACTGAAAAGTGGCATTTGCCGGCCCACGAAGTGGGCTTCTCAGCCCCAAGTGTCCTCAAAAGGAGCAAATAAGAATTTATAGGGCCAAAATTAGTAGCTAGATATGTGATAGATGGGTTAATGCGGTCCCGGAACCGATGGTCCACGGTAGCGGGCTCGGCGGATAGAACCTTGGGAACCGGACTCCGAAGATGTGAAAAATGGCCTAGGCGGCACCAAATGTAGCCTACGACATTGAGAGATGGTCTACGGGACCTCTCCCTCCCCTCAGGAAAAGAAACAAAGAAAACCGAGCC
This sequence comes from Camellia sinensis, assembly GCF_004153795.1. Taxonomy (NCBI): domain Eukaryota; kingdom Viridiplantae; phylum Streptophyta; class Magnoliopsida; order Ericales; family Theaceae; genus Camellia; species Camellia sinensis. The sequence continues at coordinate 337,402 of NW_021025417.1, forward strand.
TGGTTCGCAAACCGAGGCAAGGCACAGAAGAGGGTTCGGAAGTCCGGAGGCAAGGCTCACGGCCGCAACTCTGAAGCTTCTGAACGAGCACGTTATGCAATATCACCAAGCGCTCAATCGGTGACGTCTGAGTCTTAAGGTCGGTCAAAAATGGGGTGTCTACACCTACTATATTGTTGGGGGTATATCTCCTTATTGAAGTTTGAGACCCAATTGGTTTATTAAAAGAGTTTAATTTGGTTTGGTATTAGTTATAATATATTCTTACATATTATATCTAATTTGTGGAAACACAATTCAATTTGGATACAACTAGGGTTTTGATTAATAGTCCAAAAATCAACAATATATAATATATATATATATATTGTCTTTGTCCCGTGATAAAGAGTAGTGGCTGCCGATTAATATTTTTTGGTGAGATCGGTGAGATTGTGCTGGGTTTTTGTCAATTGGGGACTAAATTTGGTCATCAAGTCAATGCTTGGTTTTTAATTTATTGTTGCTGCTACTACCTTGGATTTGAAGCTAATTGGGGTTCGTTATTTTGGATCTTCTTCAACTTTAGTTTTGAAGATTTTGTTCATCTATTTTGTGAGGTCTTTCCTCTATGTTTATTTGTGATTATTTGGAATTCACCTAAGCGTGATTTTGTAAGACCATTCGTGTCTCGATCCTGTGGATGTACCTCGCATTGAGGGAACCACATAAAAATTCTTGTGTTGCTTTTGATTTAATTTTTCCGCATTAATTTTTATTCCCATTGATTGATTTACTTGTGGGGAATCACATATTTTCCCTAACAACTGGTATCAGAGCTTACGGTTTATATGGGTTTAATTATTTGTGTAAATCAATGGAGGGGAGTATGGGTCGTATGTCTAGCTTCAACGGAAGCAATTGGGTAACTTGAAAAACTAAAATGGAGGACCTATTATTTTGGAAAGATTTGTACAGGCCTATTGAGAGTGATAGTGGCAAACCTGACGATATGAAAGACGATGAATGGAAGAGGCTTAATCGAAAAGCCGTTGGTGTTATCCGTCAATGGATTGATGACAGTGTATTTCATCATGTTGCTACTGAAACTTCAGCACATGATTTATGAAAAAAATTAGAAGGCCTTTATGATAGAAAATCAGCCACCAATAAAGCTTTTCTGTTTCGTAAGTTGGTTAATTTAAAATATAAAGAGGGCAGCCCTATTCCGGAACATCTAAATGAAATAAAGAGTATTGTTAACCAACTTGCTTCTATGAAAATTGTTTTTGATGATGAGTTGCAGGCTTTGATGCTATTTAGTTCTTTGCTCGAAAGTTGGGAGATTTTGGTTATGACAGTTAATAATTCGGCGCCCGATGGAGTTGTCACAATGGGCTAAGTCACTAGTAGCTTGTTGAATGAAGAAACCAGAAGAAAATCAGCGAGTTCCTCTCATTCAGAAGCATTTGTTGTGAGAGGCCGAAGCAAAACGAGGGGGAGGAGTAAGACTCCTCATGGTCGTGATCAAAGCCGTGACAAATCAAAAGATGGTTCTTTTTCAAAGAAAGACATTGAGTGCTATTATTTCCATGAGTAATGGCACATGAAACGAGAATGCCGAAAGCTCAAGAACAAGGAGAAAATGCGTGACAAAAGTGTGGATAAGAAGCAAGAAGACACAATGACAGTTACTACCGATGATCTCATGGTCGTTTGTGAAGATGATTATATCAATTTTGTGGGCCAAGAGAGTAATTGGGTGATTGATTCCGGTGCTTCTTTTCATGTGACTTCTCGAGTTGATTTCTTCATTACCTACATCAAAGGAGATTATGGTTCTGTTCAAATGGATAATGAAGGTTTGTTCAAGATTATTGCCATGGGTGATGTTTGCTTGGAAACAAATTTGGACTGCAAATTGTTGCTTAAAGACGTGAGGCATGTTCCCGACATTCGCCTCAATTTGATCTCTACTGGGAAGCTAGATGATGAAGGCTTCAACAACAAATTTGGTGATGGAATATGGAAGCTCACGAAGGGTTCTTTGGTGGTGGCTAAGTGCAATAAGACTCATACACTTTATTCGATGTAAGGAAAAATTTGTAAAGGTGTTGTCAACGCACTTGAAGATGATACTTCTACCGAATTGTGGCACAAGCGGCTTGGCCATATGAGTGAAAAGGGGCAACAAGTTTTGTTCAAGAAAAAGCTTCTACCCGGTTTGAAAAGTACACATCTTAAAACTTGTGTTCATTGTTTGGCGGGTAAACAACATAGAGTTTTTTTTCATAAAAATGTTGCTTCTAGAAAAGAAAATGTGTTGGAGTTGATTCATTCGGATGTTTGTGGTCCTCTGAAAGTTAGAACATATAGTGGTGCAGTTTATTTTCTTACTTTCATTGATGATTATTCAAGGAAAGATTGGGTTTTTCTACTAAAAATTAAAGATCAAGTTCTAGAAGTATTTAAGCATTTCTAGGCCATGGTTGAAAGAGAAACAGGGCAGAAATTGAAGTGCATCCGATCAGACAATAGTGGTGAATACATTGGGCCATTTGATGAGTATTGTCGCAGCCAAGGTATTCGGCACCAAAAGACAGTTAAGAAGACTCCTCAACAAAATGGGGTCGCCGAGAGGATGAACCGCACCATTGTGGAAAAAACAAGGTGTTTGCTTTCATAAGTTAAATTACCAAGATCTTTTTGGGATGAGGCAATGAATACAGTGGTTGACGTGACCAATTTGTCTCCTTCCTATCCTTTGAATGGTGATGTTCCTGAAAGAGTTTGGACCGGCAAAGATGTGTCGTATGAGCACTTGAGAGTGTTTGGTTGCCGAGCTTTTGTTCACATTCCAAAAGATGAGAGGTCCAAGTTTGATAGTAAGTCAAGACAATGTATTTTTCTTGGCTATGGGCGTGATGAATTTGGGTATAGATTGTGGGATCCGGTCGACAAGAAAGTCATTCGAAGCCGTGATGTTGTGTTTCTTGAAGACCAAACAATTGAAGATTTTCGCAAAGGTGATCAACCGGAGCCAAAAACTAGTGATCTCATTGACATAGATCCATCTCCTTCATCTTCAGTTGATGATGAAAATAGGGGAGATGTGCAACCACTTATTGAAGATATAGAGGATGATGCTAATCCTAATGAAGTTGAGCCAGAAATTGAGGAAAAGCATCCAATTCAAGAACCGCCACCACAACTTGAGTTGAGGAAATCTACAAGCGATCGACAACCTTCAAGAAAGTATCCTCTCAATGAGTTTGTGTTGATTTCTGATCAAGGGGAGCCCGAGAGCTATCAAGAAGCAATTGAGCATGCAAAGAAATGTGATTGAAAAAAGGCCATGGAAGAGGAGATGAATTCCTTACTTGAAAATCACACTTATGATTTAGTAAAGTTGCCTAAGGGGAGGAAAATTTTGAAAAATAAGTGGGTTTTCAAATTGAAGAATGATAGTAAGCATCTGAGGTACAAAGCACGTTTTGTTGTGAAAGGCTTTGGACAAAAGAAATGTATTGACTTTGATGAGATTTTCTTGCCGGTTGTGAAAATGTCTTTTATTCGGGTTGTACTTGGCATGGCTGCAAGTATGAACCTTAAAGTTGAGCAACTTGATGTGAAGACCGCATTTCTTCACGGTGATCTTGAAGAAGAAATTTACATGGAGCAACTGGAAGGTTTTGTGGAGAAAGGGAAAGAAAAATTTGTTTGCAAATTGAAGAAAAGTTTGTATGGTCTCAAGCAAGTCTCGCGGCAATGGCACAAAAAATTTGACTCTTTCATGATGAATAATGGTTTTTCTAAAACCACTTCGGACCATTGTGTGTTTGTGATAAATTTCCCGGATGGTAAATTTATTATTCTTTCGCTTTATGTTGATGACATGTTAATTGTGGGTCAAGATTCTACCATGATTAACAAGTTAAAGTTAGAGTTGAGTAAATCTTTTGCTATGAAAGATTTGGGACTGGCAAAGCAAATACTTGGTATGAAAATTGTTCGCGATCGCAAAGAGAGGCTGAATTGGTTGTCTCAAGAAAGCTATATTGAGAAAGTTCTTGAGAGGTTTAACATGAATAAAGCAAAGTCGGTTGGTTGTCCACTTGCGGGTCACTTCAAACTTAGTTTGAATCAATGTCCTACAAGTGAGACAGACAAGGAAGAGATACCTTATGCTTCAGCAGTTGGTTCTTTAATGCACGCTGTGGTTTGTACAAGGCCGAATATTGCTCAAGCTGTTGGTGTAGTGAGTCGGTTTCTCTCTAATCCGGGTAAAGAACATTGGGCAGCAATAAAATGGATTCTAAGGTATCTTCGAGGGACTTCAAAGGTGTGTTTGTGTTTTGGGGATGGTAAGCCGATGCTTGATGGGTTCACAGATTCTGACATGGCCGGTGATATGGATTCTAGGAAATCTACTTCGGGGTATTTGATGACTTTTGCAGGAGGAGCTGTGGCATGGCAATCTAAATTACAAAAATGTGTTGCTCTCTCAACTACCGAAGCTGAATTTATTGCCATTACAGAAGCTTGCAAAGAAGAGTTATGGTTGAAGAAATTTTTGCAAGTGTTGGGTTTGAAGCAAGAAAAGTATGTGCTTTATTGTGATAGTCAAAGTGCTATTCATTTGAGTAAAAATTCTACTTTTCATTCGAGATCGAAACACATTGATGTGAGATACCATATTGGATTCGTGATGTGTTACATTCGAAATTGTTGCAACTCGAAAAGGTTCACACAAATGATAATATTTCGGATATGTTGACTAAGACTTTGTCGAGGGACAAACATTTAAAGTGTCGAACTTTGGCAGGTATGGTTGATGTCTCCACCTAAGTCGATAGGGGGATAATTGTTGGGGGTATATCTCCTTATTGAAGTTTGAGACCCAATTGGTTTATTAAAAGAGTTTAATTTGGTTTGGTATTAGTTATAATATATTCTTATATATTATATCTAATTTGTGGAAACCCAATTCAATTTGGATACAACTAAGGTTTTGATTAATAGTCCAAAAATCAACGATATATAATATATATATTGTCTTTGTCCCGTGATACAGAGTAGTGGCTGCCGATTAATATTTTTTGGTGAGATCGGTGAGATTGTGCTGGGTTATTGTCAATTGGGGACTAAAATTGGTCATCAAGTCAATGCTTGGTTCTTAATTTATTGTTGCTGCTACTACCTTGGATTTGAAACTAATTGGGGTTCGTTATTTTGGATCTTCTTCAACTTTGGTTTTGAAGATTTTGTTCATCTATTTGGTGAGGTCTTTCCTCTTTGTTTATTTGTGATTATTTGGAATTCACCTAAGGGTGGTTTTGTGAGACCATTCGTGTCTCGTTTGTAATCGTTTGGAAACTATTTGGCTGATAGTGGAATCGAATTTCTATCCTGTGGACGTACCTCACATTGAGGGAACCACGTAAAAATTCTTGTGTTACTTTTGATTTAATTTTTCTGCATTAGTTTTTATTCCCATTGATTGATTTACTAGTGGGGAATCACATATTTTTCCTAACACTTTTTATCGATAGAATTTTCAATTCAAATGTTTAGTTAGAGTTCCATTTTATATTCTTAGTTATGATCATGAATTTTTCAATTCCCTACTATACTATTAAATATGACCATGCACCTAGAATTATGGCCCTACTCTATTCTTAGATATGACCATGCACTTTTCTGTAGAATTATGAGAAAAAAAAAGAGGAGAAAAAATCTTAATTGGCGTAGCCCAAGAGGGCCTAGCCCATAGCTGAGGAAGGCCCAATCCACCTTTGTCCTAAGCCCTCTGGATAGTCGCATGGTTAAAACCCGGTAGCAATGAAAAGCCGATGCCGGTCTAGGTCTGGCAGTGTTTAGACACCTATTAGATAGAAAGTCAACCATGTAACAGACAAAGATCCTGCAGAGTTATTGAACCACACATCAAGCATTAAATGAGGCTGTCATGGCATTAAATGAAGCAGTACCTCTCACGCCAGAGTATGCAAAATCACCGTGATCGATGGCAACTAGGTTATAGACTTTCGGCCAATGAGACAGCTTGGAATGGATAAGGAAATGATTAGTAAGGGATATAAGGAAGCTTCTGAAGTACGTTTGGTAATGAGTAATACTCTCTCTCTTTCTCTTCTCTCGACGTTCGACTTTCTTTAATCTTTTCTCTTTCGACCACTTCCCACTCGCAATAGTAAGAGAGTATCTCATTCTTCAGGTCAATTCCGTGATTTTTAGATCACATATTGAGTGAGTCTAACAATTGTTTAGTTACATATACTCATGATTAATTGTATCTAAATTAGGGGGTTGTTCATTGGGTGATTATTAAAACTTTCAAACCTTTGAATTCAATTATATGCGTTTGGCTTTCATGTCTCGTGACCCCATGGAAACAATATAAACACATAATTTTTTTTATTTTTAATTTTTCAAAAAAATAGTGCGTAGAATGATGAATGCATTTTTCAGTGAAATTTTTATGTCTTTGTTGTATTACCAATGAATTGAATATGCTCAGATCCTGCATGCTATGCCCTAGGGCATTTATAGATCGGCACAACGAGGTTGTCATTATTTTCAAATTGAATAGCTTGTTTTAAGAAACACATGTTATTTTTCTTTAATTAATGCATGAAATCTTTAGGGGGAAAAAAAAATTCAGTGGTTGAACTACAATACCAACCTCAGTGGACCTCATGGTTTGTTGGCATTAAAAACAAATGCTAGATATAACAAACTCACTATGGTCTATTACATCCTAATGTGAAATCGATTGAAATTTCTTAAAACACAAGTGAAATGATAAATACCCAACTATCAATTTGTGAGAATTCTTGTGCAGAGCATGGATGGCTTCAGCTGAGAGACAACACCACCATCTTAAAATAGTATTTAAAATATAAGTAACAACCATTGAATTGAAGCATATGAATATATGGGTGTAAATCTGGCCCGACCCACTCGGGCTCAGGCTCGGCCCGGCCCATGTCGGGCCTCACGGGTTCCCGCCAAAATTCGGGACGGGCCACGGGCCAAAAAAATTAGGCCCAGTCCTAGGCCCAGGGGTATTCGGACCTTGGACGGGTCGGTGGGCCAGGCCACAAGCCGGTGGGCCAGGCCACAAGCCGGCGGTGGGCCAGGCCACAAGCCGGTGGGCCAGGCCTCGGTCCGGCCTGGTGGGCCTGGGCAGGCCTGACCATTTTTTTAATTTTATTTTTTTAACCAAAATTTTATTATTTTCTACTAAAAAAGACACTGGGCCTTGGGTGGCCGGGCCTCAAGCTGGGCCTTGAGTGGGCCTTAAACAAGCCGATAGGTTGGGCCAGGTGGGCAGGCCCACAAGCTGGGTTTCACAGGCCTAAATCTAGGGCTCTGGTTGGGCTCGAGCTCGGGCCGAAACAGGCCTAAATGGGCTGGGAGCATCTTGGACTGCAGGCCCGCTTCGGACCGCCCATGGACTGCGGACCATTTTTACACTCCTATATGAATGAGGAGAGAGAGAGAGAGAGAGAGGGAGGTAGGTTTAGGCTTAATTATAGATTGTTGAACAAGAAACTAGTATCAAAGTTGGTAAGTTTGTTGCTGACTTTTGGAGTAGCATATGAAGAAAAATAAGTACTTTAGGAAGTCCTTATGAATAGTATCATCAGTTCATTTTCACTCTCCTGTTGTTGTTGGGTTTTTGTTTTTCTCGTTTTTAGTTTCTATTTATTTATCAAATTCATGTGTTTTGAAAACTTATTTATAGAATGCAAGCTTTTTAACTTTTTTTTTTAAATTATGTTCTTTTGTGAAGTTGTGTTTTCAAAATATGACTTTCATTTATTTATTTTAAAACAATTTAAGATCAAGAATTTGATAACTGACTTGATAGACCAACTTGAATTTGGGAAAATATGTTTAAAGTTTTGGGTTGCATTGTTTCCAGTCCAGACTCGTGCTTTCACCACCACAAATCCTATTTTCATAATTTGATATGTTGATCCTTAAAATTTCAGTGTGTAGATCATTTATAAAAACTAAAATAATTTGATAATTGTAACAATATGATTTAATCACATTTTTCTTTAAAAAATGTCTGTCTGTTTTAAAATTATGCATGCCATCCTTTTTTCTATCATTTTTTAAAAGACAAATATGATTACATTTATCACATCAATTTATTTATTTTAATTTATTATAGATCATTTACACACCAGAAAGCCTATGAAATTAACAATATGATCATCAAAGTGGCGCTTGTAGTGAACTCATTCACCTAAGTTAGATTGTCAAGTCATAAAAGAGGATTAAAAAAAAAAGCTCAATTAACCAAAAAACCCTCTGTTTAAAAATAAAATATTTAGTAAGTCCGATCTACTACAAGGTTATGTGCTTACCACATAACAAGGTGATACATAATCATTTTGCCTAAAAATTAAAAAAGAAAAAAAAAAAAAAGAGAGTAGTAAATAAATTTTCATTTTTAAGAAATAAATTTTAAAAGAAGTCGAGTTGAAGAAACAGTAACTCTGTTCTTGTTGTTTTCATAGGCCATCGTTTTCACAGTTAGTTATAAATGCAGTGGGTGAGAGGTAATTTTGCATTGTCACTTCCTATTAATTAATCCAAATAAAAATACGATTAAGTCCAAAAAAATTGAACCATACTTAAAACACTGAAAAAAGTAAATGCACAACAAGGGTTTTCTAAATGTATTGATGCTATGATTGCAAAGTTTAAAATTATACAAGATGAGTTTTCATTACTCAGATCAGATCATTATATATGGGTATGGAATTTTTAATTTTTAAATTATTTATTTATTTGTTTTAATGCATTCTTATCTAGACGATTTGGGAAGTTAGGGTTCGTTTGAGATGTGTGTCGACTTTTAATTTTTTGGCTATTTTAACCTAGGTTAAAAAGTCTTATTTGGGATGGACTTTTTAGTTTTTTTTTTTTTTTTTGAGAGAAAAAATGAAATAATTATGGTCTAAATGTGACATTTTGTCTTATTGACTTTTTAACTTATTTTGTTATTTTTTGGCTACATTAACCCAAGATTTGGATACCAAACAAAGGCTGTGTTTTGAGAATTTCATTACATTGTCCAGTAAAAAATGCATAAGAGACATAATATCGCTTTTGTATGCTAAAATTCAAATGGAGTGCTTATTTGATGAAATCCAAAATTAACAATGAAATTTGGAATAAGTAATTATTCTATCAAAGTATTTATTCTCATGTTTAGTTCAATAAAAATGAAAGAAATGTACAATTCAAATAGAAAGATCATTCATTAATTTAATGGTTATTTCATTTGGAGACTAATAAATAGCCATTTCATTTATGCTTAAAACGTTTAGACCATCTCCAATCTTTTATCAAATTTAAATTTGATGAAAAACTAATGAAAATGGTACTCCAATCATTTCATCAGTTTGGTATCAAATGAAAGAAGCGGTATATTTTTATTAAATCAGGGGAACATTTAACTTTTCATCAAATTTTGTAAGTGACCGCTATCGGTCGACCGAGTGGACAACCGGATTGGGGAAGATTTGCTGAAAATTTACTCTAGGCTGGATGACCGGCCGGACGACTAGCCAAATTTGATGAAATGATTGGAGCGCATGATATCAGATCAAACTTTTACTCAACTTTTTACTTAAATTTAATGAAGCGTTAGAGATAATATTAGTAACAAATATTTAGTGTTGGTCTTTTAGACTTGTAAAATTTTAGGATGAATATGTCACTTGAGAATGAAAATGAAAATTACCATTGAGGGGAAATTATATTTTGCTTGAAGGGTAAATATAGGTGATGTCTAAATTTGAATTTTGGGCAAACTTCACTTTTCCCCTCTATGGTTTGGGTCATATGTAGATTGCCCCCTTATCATTTGGAAATAAACACATTATGGATTAAAATGCACGCTAACTTCTTTTAACATAACATATAAATTGACCTTTATTCCCTTATCTTCTTCTTTTCTCTCTTTCAAATTAACACTCCTATTTTCTTTCTTCTTCCTTCCATGGGTTGCAAAACCCCATCCACAGCTCATACGCACCCCAACAACCACCACTTGCAACCTTCATACCCCACCCCACTCAAGCAACCACCGCTTCGCAGCCTCCCCAAATCAACTTATTATGGTCAACTGCTTCGACTGCCATGGAAGCCATTGCTGGGCTCATCCAAATCAAAATCCAATTTTTAAGTGAAATCATATCAAAATCAAAATTTGAAATGAAATGAAGTAGACCTGAAGAATTAAGTTGCAAATCACTACTATCCTTATCTTGTTTCTTTTTTGCTTAATTGACCTGCATAATTCTTTGTACATAGTTGAAGAGTCTTATTTATTTATTTTCTTCTAACCTATAGAAAGATGATTGTAACCTAGAGGATTGATAAAACCAGTTAATGAAAAATCAGTAAATACCATCACATTAAGCCAATTGTGATAGACCTAACTACGATTGGTTAGAAATTGATAAGAACCACAATCGAGTTGGTTGTCCAATTATGTACAAAGAATTCTTATATTTTATCAATTATATATATCTATATCATATACAATAGTTCAATTTTTTTTTTACAAACCTAAATTCAAAATGCTTTGCAGCTGTATATATATAATCTATACATATATATGTGTATGGGGAGGAAATATTCATTGCTCTCCGTACTCCTTGGATCCAAGCTTCGCGTTACACTGCAGCACGTCGTATGACCTGAGAACAAAATGACGGTGAGCTATCCGGCGGGTGTGTTGCCCAAACTCCCCTTCGATGGTCAAGTTAGTACACTTGGAGAAGAATATAGAGCCAAAAGAGACAAAAGAGTGATAGCTCTGATAGCCAGAAATTCCAAACATCTTGTATGGAGATGCCGCACCATTTGTATAGTTTCTGCACGCACTTTCGTGCTCGTCTTTTCCTAGTCACATGGGTGCACTATCCTTTCATCGCCTTACATGTGTATGTGTCAGTACTACCAAAAAACATTGACAAAACAACTTAATGGTATTGACGCGTATGAATGACGGAATCTCCTTTTTGCACACTAATTGGGTCACGTGGCCATTATCGCCGAGCTATCCATAGCTCGGTCTGACCTAGCTCTTCAATCCTAAATAACCTTCTGGGCCGAGCTAATGAACTAACTTGGGCTCGCCACATTCAATTCACTTCCATTTATTCGTTAAGGCCAATCTCGCTTGATCCCAGTGCACAGATGGAATATTTACCCCAGTCGAATGCACCATTACTTCATCTAGCTTGCCTCATGATTCGAGCATCCAGCCCGGTTCTTTATCTCGAATCTCACACTAGCTCAACTGCATGATCCAGAACTTTGGCCCAAACCACGATTAGCTCTATTAGCTTGGTTTTATAGTCTCACAATTTCGCCGAAGCTCCAACTAGTTCGGCCTACTTACTTGGTATAAATCCCCCTTTCAATTGCCCCTTAATTCTGTTCATGCTCGCATGACTAGGATTACATATCTCAGCCGAGCTAAATCTTAAGCTTGGTTATTCGCCTGTCATGCGCGGCTCAAAGATCCTTCGACCCTGCTGCTCTTCTTTTTACGACTGACACTAGTCTTGTCATAGACACGTGTCATCTCCCAACTAGGCTAGTACGAACAACCCAGTTGTCGTGCACCATCCTTCTGAATTCAAAATTTGTCACCTTTTTTAATTATATACATATAACTCACAAAGTTGAGCTTTCACTTTCACTGTTCATCATCTCCTTTGAAGACGCCGCAGTGAACCAGAGTGCTTTCTTCTGATTTTTCATTTTTTCAGTTCAAATTGAGGTGTTTGTTTTGTGGATTTTGTCCCGTTTGTCGTTGCAGTGGCGTTTCTCTCCGATTGGAACGCTGATTGAAGCTTTATCCAGTAAGTTTTCTGTATCTTATGCCATTTCTCTCTTCTTTACATGTTCTTCATGTTCTTGAGTCTATCCTAAGCGATTTGTGTTAGAAATTGGGAATGGGTATCTCAAACCCCATGAAACTTGGGCAAATCTGGGTAGAATAGGGCTTTGCACCGTTTTTGCTTCTAAAATGCCCCTAGCCCTCTGGGTAGAATAGGGCTTTGCACCGTTTTTGCTTCTGAAATGCCCCTAGCCCCTTGATTTTCAAACTTAGTGTTTATCCTCTACGATGGACATGGGGGAATCTAGACTTGACCGGGCCAAAAAACCCTTGTCCAATCCAAGATTCTAGCTCCACCGAGCTTTTTTTGTGTTTGTGATGTTTAAAGAAAGATGGGTCATACTCCAATGCCGTGCTGCCAAGCTAACATCTGACTCATTAGCATGATCGAGCTAGGATCGAGCTAACCCCTAGCTCTCTTGCATGGCTATGGGGCCGAGCTAAAGCTTGCATTCACTACCAAGCTAAGACAACTCATCCTGCACGACCGCGCTGCCACTTATACTTTGATTTTTCACAGTGTAGAATCCTAGGAGACGAGGCACACCTTCATAAGCACTCTCAACGGCTGAGCAGTCGCTGTATCTAGGTAGGCCAACACATACTAATGAGCGATCAGACCGAGCTAAATGGGGCACTATAGCTTCCTTGTAAACACACTAGGCACACTGGCCGCGTTTCGCGGAGAATATGGCATCCCAGATGACGTGCATTTGAAGCTCGACATGGAAGGTAAACTTCCTTGGGGAAAAGAGCATGCCTGTCCCTTCATCGTGCTGTCAATTGTAGAGGGAGGCTGCGTTTCTCGATTCAACCCTTAATCTGCAAATTTTTAAGGCGAACTAGGTTGTGCCCCACCCAAGTATCCACCAATACATTTAGAATAATAATGGAGTCGCCATGCTAAATCATCGGCTTGGTTTAAACTTGGATTTGGCCGAGATACTGGGCCAGTACACCCTCTGCCATACGGTTGATGGTTTCAACTAGTGGTCGGCACACTGCACAAAGATCTTCACGACGATGATTTTTTTGGGTGACCGGTAACTACGAAACCATTGATTTGCTCGGTTGCTACATCAGTAAACACAAAGGCTTCACAAGTAAGTCGAGTTTTTTATTCGGTCAATTTGTTATGTTTTGTTTTTCCGAGCTAACTTTCTTTTTGTAGCCATCGTTGAGCTACAAGCATTATATCCTCACCCCAGCCAGGATGCAGTAAGAGTCGTGCTAAGATACAAGCACCGTGGTTGCCACGAACTCCTTGGATTTGTGCTGAGCTATCGCTATTTGCGAAACGAAAAAGAAAGGTCACAGATTTTCTCTTTAAGCCTTTACCCCCAAGAGGTCTAACTCTTCCTGATGTTCCACTTATCTAGTTGACCAAGGAAGAAAAAATAGCAAAAAGACTTCGTATTAAGAATCTCATCACTGCAACCTCTACCGAGTTGCTATCCATCTCTCACCCGCACAATCCATCAGTCAAAGCTCGGAGGCCGTGATAGCTCTAGCTTCAAGCGATGCTCAGTTTATCAGTAGAGAACTACGCTAAGCTCACAAGAGAGCTCGTGAAACCAATCCCTCGGTTAAGCTGGTGGCCGAGCTAAGCACAAAATAGCAAGTAGAGGAGGTTCATCCCATATGGAAGCTAAAGTTGGAGCAACGGGGCAAAGAGATCCCAGCCAATGCTTATGTCAAAGGCGATAAGGAACATCTCCTCACCTTTGACTTGCCGAAGTCTTTGTTGTTGCTGGGCGACATGCTCAGCCCTGACCATTTTTCGGACACTAGGATGGTCAAATCCGCAGTTAAGTCCATGACCAGGGTAAACGTTGCACCTAAATTTTTTTAACTGTTTGCTTAATTTGATTTTTTGATCGGTCTTATTTTCTGTCATCTTCTTGTATACACCTTGTGCTGGACTGGGTTGTCGAGTTACGATAGAAAATAGCTAACACCACTGCGCGGGGTAACCTTGAAATTGCGCTAGGGTGGGCCAAGGCTTTGCTGGATATAACCAATGCTAATAATGCCAAACTTCTTGGTTAGCTTGGGAGCACTTAGCAAGAAAGGGACGCATTACGTGCCGAATTAGAAGAGTTAAAGAAGAAGAAAGATGAAGCCGAAAATGATGCCGAAGGCCGTGGCTTGAAAGATGCTGAAGAGAGCTACATCAAGCAAGTTGATGCCACCAAGGACATCTTTTTTTAGTCCGGCTGGAAGGCTGCTTGCGAAAAGCTCGGTCATGGTTCCTCAATCAAAGTGTTCTCTACTTCTCCCTTCTGCTTCCTGTCGGACTACATGGTTGCATATGCTGAGGGCATCTTTAACTCGTTGTAAGAGAAAGGGGCCGAGGAAGCAGGTGGGGCTGCCCAAGAGGAGCGCGGCGGGGAACAAGAGGCTGTTATTGACGAGCTAGTGAGAGCCATAACCGAAGATGATTTTCGTGATGATCTATCTCCACTTGTGTAATTCGAAACACTTTTTTTTTTTTTTTGTGGGTGAACTGTGTAACCAGGCTATCTGCCCAAACTTTTGTACTTAAATTCTCAATCAATAGAAATTTTGTAACTTTTTGTCACTTGTAAATTTGAATCATGCACATCCATCTTCAGGCTGTGCAACATCATCGCGACATTGAACAAAGCGTCAACAAGTTTGGATGAGCAAAAGAAGCTCAGCAAAAAGTTGGAAGTTGCACAATTCAACTCAACTTGTCGAGTAAATTCAGCTTGACAAAAAGGTTGGAGTTGAACAATTCGTCAACTCATCTTGCCAAGTAAGTTCAGCTCGGCAAAAGGTAGGAGTTGAACAATTCATCAACTCATCTTGTCAAGCAAATTCAGCTCGACAAGAAGGTAGGAGTTGAATAATTCATCAACTCATCTTGCCGAGCAAATTCAGCTTGGGAAGAAGGTAGGAGTTGAACAATTCATCAGCTCAACTTGCCGAGCAAATTTAGTTTAGGAAGAAAGTAGTAGTTGAACAATTCATCAACTCATCTTGGTAAGAAAATTTAGGTCGGAAAGAAGGTAGGAGTTAAACAATTCATCAACTCATCTTGCCGAGCAAATTCAGCTCGGCAAGAAGGCAGAAATTGAACAATTCATCATCTTAGCTTACTGAGCAAATTCAGCTTGGTAGCTTGTTGCCCCTTGTCCATGGCAATCCATCAGAAAATGAAAAGGAGTATACCAATTTTTCAAGTAATATAAACCTTCACTTCCATTGCATACAGATCTCTAGCAAGATTGACAAATTACATCACATAATGGAGGGGTTACATCGAAGGCAAGGTTAAAAGCAAAATAACTTTAAATTTGTTGTGTTTTACAGTCGGGGTATGGCTTTGCCTTCTAAATCCTTCAAATTGTATGCCCCTTTTCCTGCCAAACCGGTTATCTTGTAGGGTCCTTCTCAATTTCCTCCAGTTTTCCTTCGATTGGAATTGAGGTGTTGCACATCACCTTTTCTAACCCCTAATCTTGAATTGTATGGGATGAACTGTCTTACTATACTTCTTAGACAGTTCTTATTGGTATGTCGTGACGTGAATCAGAGCCTTTTCTCTTCGTTCTTCTACGAGGTCTACCTCTAGAGCAATTGCTTCTTTGTTTAAGTCTGGCTCAAAATTTTCACTTCGGATGGTAGGCATGTCGATCTTGAGCGATATGACTGCTTCCATGCCACATGCCAAGGCGAAAGGCGTCTCCCCTGTTGAGCATCTTGGCATTGTTCGATAAGCCTAGAGAACATTCGGGAGCTCTTTGGTTCATTTTCCCTTTGCTTTCTCTAGCCGCTTCTTTAACCTGTCCGAAATGGTCTTGTTTGATGCTTCAACTTGGCCATTAGATTAAGGGTAAGCAGGCTTCAAATTGTAGAATTCTATCTTTAATTCCTCGCAGAATCCTCTGAATAACTTTCCATCAAATTGGGTTCCATTATCGGATATCACGACCTTGGGGACACCGAACCACGTTATCACATTCTGCCAGACAAATTTCTTCACATTCTTCTCCTTAATGGTCGCCAGTGGCTCAGCCTTTACCCATCTAGTCAAATAGTCTGTTGCCGCAATGAAAAATTTGTGATTTCCTCATGCGGTTGGGAGTGGACCCACTATATCCAGCCCCTGCATCCCGAGTGGCCAAGGGCTTGTAAGGCAAAGTAATTCTCTGGCTGGTTGATGAATCTGATGTGCAGACTTCTGATATTTTTCATACTTCCTCATGTACTTCTGCTCATCGGCCTGCATGCATGGCCACCAATGTTCTTGTGAAATAGCGCAATAAGCCAAAGATCTTCTGTTGATGTGACTACCACACATGCCTTTGTGGATTTCAAAAAGAAAGGCTTCGACTTTGCTCGAATAAACACATTTCAAGTATGGCCTAAAGAAGGATTTCTTATACAAGGCGCTAGATTGGGTGAGCCAAAACCGCTCAAACTTGGCCCAGATTTTGTTTCTTTCTTTCTTGTCAGTCGGTAGAACTCTATCATTGAGAAAAGTGGTGTTGGGGTCCATTCAAAAGGGTCCTAGCTTGGCACAATGGACTTCTCTTGCTTCTAATTCTTCGATGCTAGGCCTTGGCAGGAATTCAATCAGTAGAGGGTGAGGTGTTGATTTGTCAGCCATGGAGGCCAGACTGGCTAACTCATTTGCCTAGCTGTTCCCTTCACAACTGATTTGCTCAACCCTAAGTACTTGAAATTTCTTGAGCTTTTCCCTTACCAGGATCTGGTACTTGGTCATTCTATCGTCCTTGGCTTCATACGCGCAGGATACTTGGTTGACAACGAGTTGGGAGTCGCTGTAGACCATTAGTTCAGATGCCTTTAGTTCGAGTGCACTTTTCAGTCCGGCTAGTAACACCTCATACTCAGCCTCATTGTTGGACGTTGGGAACCCAAGTGTGATTGAATGTTCTATCATTAGACCATTTGGCGAGATCAAGGTAATTCCAGTCTGGCACCATCCTTGTTTGAAACGCCATTGACGAAGAGTTTCCACATTTCACCGACAAAAACTTTCCAACACTATGAAGGATCTTGAGATTTTTGGGGAGCTGAGTGTTCTCCGTCTTTATTGCTCTACTCAACAATTCTTGCTTCGAGAATGCCATTACTGATTGCAACCTGTATGACCTCTTCTCCTCCTTGCGATGCGTTATTAGGTCCAACAAATTATCCTGTTATTTCTAAACCTATCAGTGCATTGCTAGGTCCTACTTGTACAACTGGTAGGATAATGGCCAGCACAAAACATCCGCAATGTCATCCCTATTCTATTTGGTTGGTGGTTTGGGATAAGCTGGAGTGGGAGTTGGTTGTGCTACTTTCGCAGCGCCAACCTCTAGTTGTACAGCCATGTCAGTGAGATCCACCAGGCAAACTGAGTGAGTTCCTAGTGAAAATTCTACTACAAAGTCTGCCAGTGCTTGGGCTTTGATGGCAGTTATAGGCTGAAATTTGATGTCAAATTGCCCTAACTCAATCGCCCATTTCAATATTCAACCGGAGAAGTTAGCCCTTTCAAACAATGCTTTTAATGGAAAATCCGTTAGCACAATGATCGTGTGGGCATGAAAATAATGTGCCAACTTTTTTAAGGCCATCACTAATGCCAAGGCAAGTTTTTCGAGTTGTAAGTATCTCGATTCTGCAGGGAACAGGATCTTGCTCACATAGAAGATCCAAAAGTGTGTATGCCTTTTGCTTTAACAAGCACTGAACTTATGGCATGCCAGGAAATGGCCAGATAGAGGTAGACTTCTTCACTTTGCTTCGACGTGACAATAAGTGGAGCAAAGGACAGGTATGCCTTTAACTTGGCCAACGCTCTGTCACATTCTTCATCCCACGAAAACTTTGACTTTAGGGCTTGGAAGAAAGGGCGGCAATGATCTGATGACCGGCTTATAAATCTGTTAAGAGCGGCTGCCATCCTGGCAAGATATTGCATGTCTTTTACCGAATTTGGCTGTTTCAACTCTTGTATAGCTTTGATTTGAGAGGGATCCTCCTCAATCCCTTGGTTGGTTAGCAAAAAACCCAAAAACTTCCCCGATCCTATGCCGAAGGCGCACTTTGATGCGTTGAGGAGCAATTTATGCTACTTAAGGATGGTGAACATCTCTGCTAGATCGGTCAAGTGGTCGGCCTCATTCTTTCTTTTGACCACCATGTCATCAATGTATGCTTCCATTGTTCGGCCAAGGAGAGGGGCGAACATCTTGGTAACCATTCTCTAAAAAATCGCTCTTGTAACCCCCCGAAATAATTACAATAATCCAACCCATGGCAACGAATACAAGGTAACATAAATAAAAAAAATAAGCTTTCATTAATCAAAGTTAATATTCAAAAGGTGACAGATGCGATATATATTCATAAATAGTTCATCCTGAATCTACAACATGTGTTACAAATAGTAAAGAGGAATGAAAGGTAGACAGATATTCATATGCCCTAACGGCTTACATCTTTCCAAGTCAAGACTTGGGTATATCAAAAGTGAGTCGTAAGCTCAATACAAATAAAGCCCTAGGCTTGTACCAAAAAATGAATGAAAATTATAAAACTAAGCCTTCAGCTCCACAGTCCTCCCAAGCTAAGTCCTTAGCGGAGGCATATCACCAGTACTTGAAAATGGTTTTTCCCAAATAGGATGAGCCAAAGCCCAGTAGAAACGATCTAACACAATATATTAATCTGAACAAAGATATAAGTATGATATGCACATATAGTATTTGTGATAAAATCATTTACAACTCTTTACAAAACCCTACTATGCCAAGCTTTATATTTCCATCCATTTATTTCAATCCATGTGTCATTCACCATTTCATTCAGACACCAAACTAAGGGTATAACCCAGTGGGTCTCTAACCAACACAACCATTATACAAACATTTACATTTGCCATTTTACAGATATTTCATCCCCAGGAATCGGCACCCATGTATACGCGCGGTTTTCAGGACTTTCACCCTGGACACATAGGCCAACTTAATTCAATGGAGTCTATCCCTTTTCTTCTCTCAAACATGGAGTACATCATACATGTATAATGTATTAAAGGCATAGCCATATTCAATGACAATAGATAAGAGATTAGTTTCAATTCACATAATCCTCATGCAATTTCTACAACAATATAGCTATCCTCCACCGATAGCCCAAAATAGATATTTCTAAACAAATATACAATCTCCAAAACAGATAAATTATCCAAATTTCCATAGGTGAGAGGTAATACATATCCAACTCCACCATTTATAAAAACATCCATCTAATTTCACATTCTCAATACCAATTTCATTTATTTAAACAAAATAACTATTTGAGACATTTTAGGGAAAAACTCCATTTTCTTCCAAAATTCATCCCGAGAATCAAATTACCCAATTTATCACAACACAACCTCACATCTACTCCCATGACCATTTTTAATACATACATTTGAAAACCCCTTTTTTGATTTTGAACCAAAACCCTAGGTTTCTTCAAAATCATCCCAAATACCAATATTGCTTACACATCAATGAATAGCTAAGTTAAAAATTATAGAAGAGTGTAGAAAGTCCCTACCTCAAACTTAGAAGACCAAGGAAGCAATGGAGGAACTTCAAAGACGTCGAAACCAAGTTTTGTTCGGACCAAAATGGAGCTCTAGACATGCTCTACCTTTTTAACAAAGGTACACAGGTAGGGAAACCATTAGATCTAGGTGAAAAAGTAGAGAGAAGTTGAGTTTTAGAGAGAGAGAGTGCCGATCTACGGTTTTGAGAGAAAAATATACGAAAAAGTGATGTAAAATGACCTTTTTATGAACTAATATAGGCACAGCCTGCATGAGCGTGAGAAGTGACCCTCGAGCGCCAGACACAAAAGGTTGTTCCACTGGAGCGCAAGAAGTGACGCTCGAGCGCAGAATGTACATTCCCAGTAGTTTTGTAGACAAAAGACCATCGCTCGAGCTCAAGAAAAGCCGCTTGAGCGCAAGATTGCTCGAGCGCAGGAAACACCGCTCGAGCGTAGAATACACTCTCCCAGTAGTTTTGCACACCCACAAAAGTACTGAGAGTTCACAAATCCTGCTCAAGCGCAAGAAGTGCCACTCGAGCAGAGGAGTAAAATTTTAAGCAATAAAAGTTTGAAAACCAAGCAACCAACCTGTACCAAACACAACCACTACAATCTAATAGCCAAACTCAAGGAAGTATCAGGGAAGTAAGACACAAACAACAATACGAAACCATGAAACCCGAGTCCAAGATACAAAATGGTTCAGGTCTAAACCAGAATCGCTATAATCTTCCCCCTTAAGAAATTTCGTCCTTGAAATTTCAAATCAAGTTTTAAAGTTATGATTAAACCAAACACAATATTGGTAATTAATCAATTCCATCACCATGACCTATTCTTTGGTCATTCATTCTCATCAACTCGATACATAAGTTCCACCATTGAAAGTACCATTCATATTTCCAAAGCATATATAATGTTTATATTAAACCCGTGTTTCCAAAACACATACAACATATACAATGTTTCCATATTCTCAAAACATATATACTATTTTCATATTTTATTAACATAACAAAATTTCAATACATGCTCAAACACCAATAAATAAGTTCGGATACTTCTCATGGACTTCCAACTCACGTTCCCAAGTTGCTTCCTCAACCCCATGATGTTTCCACAATACTTTAACCAAGGGAATTGTCTTGCCTCGCAAGACTTGGTCCCGAGTATCCATGACTCTCACCGGTCTCTCCTCATACGATGCATCCTCATCTACCTCTAAGTCAGTCTAATCCAACATGTGCGATGGATCTGACTCATACTTCCGAAGTATGCTAATATGAAATACATCATGAACCCTGAAAAGTTGTGGCGGCAAGGCCAAATGATAAACTACCTCTCCAATCTGCTCAAGGATCTCAAAAGGCCCAATAAATCGAGGGGACAACTTTCCCCTCTTTCCAAACCTCATCAAACCCCTTTTAGGTGATATCTTCAAGAAGACGTGGTCTCCCATCTTAAAAGACAAGGGTCTCCTCCTACAGTCAGCATAACGTTTCTGACAACTCTGTGCAGTAGCCAACCTCTTACGAATAAGTGTGACTTTCTCAGTTGTTTCCCGAACTAACTCTGGACCCAACATCGGTGCATCACCCACCTCAAACCAACATACAGGAGATCTACACGGTCGACCATACAAGGCCTCAAAAGATGCCATGCTAATACTCAACTGGAAGCTATTGTTATAGGCAAACTCCACCAAAGGCAAGTGCCTCTCCCACGAACCCTTAAAGTCAAGGACACAACCTCGAAGCATATCCTCAAGGATCTGAATAGTACGCTCAGACTACCCATCTGTCTGAGGATGATATGCAGTACTAAAAGTCAATCTAGTGCCAAGGCACTCTGTAAACTCTGCCACAACAGAGTAGTGAAAGACAGATCTCTATCCAAAACAATCATCACAAGGACCCCGTTTAACCTCACCATGTCCCTAATGTAAAGGTCGGCAAAATAATCTACCGAGTCACTCACGCACATAGGTATAAAGTGCGTTGACTTGGTTAACTTATCAACTACCACCCAAATCACATCACTACCCCGTTGAGTCCTCGGAAGGCCCACAACAAAATTCATCGTGACATGCTCCCACTTCCACTCGGCTATAGCCAAGGGTTGCAACAAACCCGCTGTCCTCTGATGCTTGGCCTTCACTTGTTAACAAGTAAGGCACCTTGACACAAACACTGCTACATCCTTCTTCATTCCTCTCCACCAAAACAGGGGTCAAAGGTCGTAATACATCTTTGTGCCACCCAAATACACAACAAGGCATGAATGGTGAAACTCTTGGAGTACTTCTTCTCGGCAAGACTCTAGCACGAAGAGACGGTCAAGGTATCTAACACTCGAGTTGGAGTACATGTTCAAGCCTCTTTCTACCTTTCCACTGGTGATCTTCTCCCGGAGGGATTCTATCTCCAGGTCACCCCTTTATGCTTCTATCACTCAGTTCACATGTGTAGGTTATGCAACTACTGAAAACAAGGCTGCAGACTCAACGGACTCGTCAAGATGCAACTCGAACTCCCCAATAGCAACCAACATCTCCCATTCACGGATGGCAATACAAGCTACACTGCTAATAGATTTCCTACTCAAGGCATCGACCATAACATTAGCCTTTCTCGAATGATAATGTAACTCGAAGTCATAATCTTCTATGAACGCCATCCACCTCATCTGCCTCAAATTTAAGTCTTTCTATGTAAACAAATATTTCGGACTCTTGTGATCAAAAAACACTTCAAACTTCTTGCCATACAAATAATGCCTCCAAATCTTTAAGGCAAAGATCACCGCCACTAAGTCTAGGTCATGAGTAGGGTAGTTCGTCTCATGTGTTTTCAACTACTGCGAACCATAGGCAACTATCTTCCCCTTTTGCATCAAAACACAACCCAAACTTTCTCATGAAGCATCACAATATACCGAATAGCCCAAACCCCTCTCTGAAATAATCAAAACTAGAGCAGTAGTAAGTCTATCCTTAAGCTCTTGAAATGACTTCTTACAAGTCTCACTCCACACAAATTCGATCCATTTCCTTGTCAGTCTAGTCAATGGTGAGGCTAGCCTAGACAAATCCTTCATGAATCTACGATAATACCTGGCCAACCCCAAGAAACTACGGATCTCAAGAGCATTCTTAGGTGGTTCCCAATCTTGCACTGCCTCTATCTTTGATAAACCTATAGTCACCCCTTCCCCGGATACCATATGACCTAAGAACGTAACTTCTCTCAGCCAGAATCACATTTTCCAAAGTTAGCACACAGTTTGTGGGCTCTAAGCAACTTAAGCACCACTCACAAATGTTCCTCATGCTCCTCCTCAGAGGGTGAGTAAGATGTCGTCCACAAAGACGACTACAAAATGGTCTAGGAACTCACAGAAGATCCAGTTCATCAATTCCATAAACACGACTTGTGTATTGGTTAGCCCAAAGGGCATCACTAGAAACTCGTAATGGCCATACCACTTACGGAATGCCATCTTCTGGATATCCTCCTCTCTTACTCTCAACTGGTGATAACCCGATCTCAAATCTATCATAGAGAAACAACAAGACCCCCTCAGTTGATCAAAAAAAATCATCTGTATGAGGCATTAGGTACTTGTTCTTAACAGTTACCCGGTTCAACTTCTGGTAGTCAATACACAATCGCAGTGTGCCATCCTTCTTCTTAGCAAAGACAGCTGGTGCTTCCCAAGGTGAAGTACTAGGGAAGATAAAACCCTTATCTAACAATTCTTGGAGTTGAATCTTCAACTCACTTAACTCAGTAGGTGCAAACCTATACGGCGCCATAGAAATTGGTGTCGTGCCAGACACTAAGTCAATAGAGAACTCGATCTCTCAGTGAGGTGGTAAACTAGTAAGATCCTTGGGAAAAACGTCTGAATATCCACAAACCACCCTGGGCAACTCGACTAGGACTTCATCACACTCAGTACTCAAGAAGTTGGCAAGAAGGCAACTAAGCTCACTCCGCACACGCGGATCAAACACCGGTGATAAGACCCTATCAACCCTGTCCCCTAAGAAATAAAGGCAATCACTGCTCAAGGTACATACAGTAACCTTTAACGGTAGTAATCTATGACAACCCGGTACCATGACAAGCAGTTCATACCCAAAATAACATCAAAACTAGACATGTCAATCAACACAAATGCAAAAGGAAGTCAGCGGCTGGCAACCTCTATGTCACAACCCCGACACCCCTACTTCAAAATAATATCATCACCAATAGGTAACTCTACACAGATAGGAGATACTAACCGAGCCAACTCTAACCCCAAAAATGATGCAAATGCAGATGAAATAAATGAATGGGATGCACCCATATCAATCAATACATTAGCAACTGAATTACAAAACAAAAAGTACCTCTCACTACCGAAGGTGCTGGTACAAGATCTGGCATAGTAATAACATACACATGTCCTGCAGGTCTCTACTCAACCTGCTCACCCCTCGGAGCATAAGCCTAATGCATTGACTGAACTGAAGAGGCTCTCTGATTGGCCCTCAAGCCTTGTGCTGACTATGTAGGCTGGTGGCTCTGTGTCTACCTCGAACCAGACGCACCAGGTGTGCCACCTAACTAAGGGCAAAATCTCTTCATGTGCCCTGCCTGCCCACACTAATAGCAAGTGAGCGATTGCCCTCTCCTCCAACTCTGGCTCTGAGACCAAACTGAAGACGATACAAATCGTTGCCCTCCTCCTCTCTACAGGCAAGCAAGAGATTTGTGGCCCAACTGACCACATTTGAAACAAGTAATATCCCCCTGACCACCTCTCCCAGAACCCGAACTCGGTACTAGAAAAGTGGACCTCAATTGAGTTCTTTGGGACAATTAGGGGTTAGAACCCCTCTGCCTCTTATTGTCCCCCTGAATATCTTGACTCCTTCTGGAATCCCTCATCCATTCCTCTTCTATCTGCATTACAGTCTTAAGATGAGCCGCTGCCTCCACAAGGCGTCCATAATCTCTAATCATTGACCTGGCCAGTTTGAACATGTGTTTGATCCTCAATCTTTTCTCGAACTCTAAACAACAGCGCTCCTCAGTCACCACGAGCTCTGGTGCAAACCTCGACAAGCTAGTAAATGTGGCCTCAAACTCAGCCAACGGAGTGTTCAACTGTACATTCTTAGAGAACTGATCTCTCAGCTTCTCCCTAACAGTAGGAGGCAAAAACTTATCCTAGAAAACATTGATAAAAGCCTCCTAAGTCACCCCAATGTGCCTACACGCATACTTCTACCACTGACCCACATCTCCCTTCAGCTTGAAGGATGTCAAGGTCACTCTCAACTAGTCATCCTCGATGCCAAGCATCTCGAACGTTTTCACTATTTGCTCTAGCCACACATCCGCCTTTAGTGGCTCCTGAGGATCATCCAGAAACTCATCCGAGTTGGACCAGAAGAACTTTTGCTTCAGAAAAGATGGCCCCATTTTAGCAACATGGGCCTAGACTTGATTCTCAATCCTGAGAAAGTCCATGGATTCCCGCAATCCTCCGACCATTTCACAGGGTAAGGCACCCATAGCCTGTTGACCAATTAGTTTGGCCTCATTGGCCTAACCAACTCCTTCTTCCTGCACCGGAATCTCATCCGGTTAAGGCACCTCATGCCTTCAAGGCCTACCACGCCTACCACCACCACGTCCACATCCTAACATCCTAATGAAGGTAACAAAAGAGATTAGCACATTACAAATGTGCCAAAGCTAACTCATTCACATCCTAATGTGGTGGACAACAATAATTCATTCCATGTAAGTATGCAGTCACGTAAACACATACGAATTTTCTTCCTAGCAAATGATCGTCCCGCAGCTTTGCCAGAGTTTCGATTAGAAACAACAGTGATCAACTGCTCTTCTAACTGGATTTCTAGAAATCCGTAGACCCAATCAATATCTTAGGAATTAAATCTCATACCCATATATTCACATAAGCATGTTATCATGTAAACACACCGTACATACTACTATCGCTATCAAGCGAGACAAACCCATTGTGGCAATAACCACTTCCGACGTACCCAAAGTATTCAAACCCGGTACACTCTAATACCAAGTTGTAGCGCCCCAAAATAATTACAATAATCCAACCCAAGGCAACTAATACAAGTTAACATAAATGAAATAATAAGCTTTAATTAATCAGAGTTAATAGACAAAAAGGTGACACATGCGATATATATTCATAAATAGTTCATCATGAATCTACAGCATGTGTTACAAGTAGTAAAGAGGAATGAAAGCTAGACAGATATTCATATGCCTTAAAGACTTACATCTTTCCAAGTCAAGACTTGGGTACATCAAAAGTGAGTCGTAAGCCTAATACAAAAAAAGCCCTAGGCTTGTACAAAAAATAAATGCAAATTATAAAACTGAGCCTTCAGCTTCATAATCCTCCCAAGCTAAGTCCATGGCACAGGCATATCACCAGGCATTCTTCAAACCGAAGGGCATGACTTTATAGCAAAATAGCCCCTTTGGTGCCGTAAAAGAAGTAATCTCCTGGTCAGGCTCGTGCATGGTGATCTAATAGTAGCTATGGTAGGCGTCCAGGAAATTAAGCCTATTGTGTCCAACTATGAGGTCCACTAGTTAATCAATTCGAGGCAATGGGAAGTTGCCTTTAAGGCAAGCTCTGTTGACGATTTTGTAATCGATGCAAACTCGCCACTTTTCATTTTTCTTTGGCACAATGACCATGTTAAAGACCCACCAAGGGTAGTGCACCTCTTGGATTGGCCCCACTTCTAGTACATTCTCAACTTCTTTCGCTACCACTTCGACGTGATGAAGCGATGATCGTCATGTTCTTTGTATGACTGGCCAGGCGTCAAAGAAAACATTGAGTTGGTGGCAAATAAAGTTTAGATCAACGCTAGGCATATCGTAAGGCGTCTATGCAACCACTTTGATATTTGCCACCAAGAAGTTTATAATTTCCAATGTCTCTTGGGCGGTCAAGGATGATTCTAGCAGAAAGAACCTGCTTGGATCGTTTTCGTCGATTTTTACATCCACCAAGTCCTCAACCGCCTTTTCTTCGGCCTTTTTGCTGACGTCATCTAGGACCTTCTAATCTTCTAGTCCTTCAATCATTTGCATGAAGCCTTTGGCAATTCAGTTTCCATTTACGGCCATAAAACATTGGTTGGCCATGACTTGATCGTCCCATACGTCTTCTATCATCCCAATGGCAGAAGGGAACCTCATCACTTAGTGGTAAGTTGATGCCACCGCTTGCATGGCATGAAGCCCTCCTCTGCCCAGGATCAAGTTGTATGTTGAGGGTACCTTCAACACCCAAAATTCCACTTGCTTGATTACGGACCCCACTTTAACTGGCAAGATGATCTTTCCTACTAGCCATTCTGGTTGCGAATTGAAGCCGACCAATGGTAGTTGTCCAACTTAAGCTGCTTGAATGTATTATAATACATTATTTCGATCGGGCTGCCCTGGTCGATCAAAATGCATTTAATGTCGAAGTCTCTGACGTGCAGCGTGACTACCAACGCATCATTGTGTGGGGTTTGAATTTGTTCCTAATCTCTACTCATAAAGCTGAGGATATCTTATCGTTTTAGTCTTGCCTTTCTTCACAGCAGGTTTAACAGATAGAACTTCCCTCATGCGCTTTTCTTTCTTGATTATTCCCCTCAGGTCCCATACCTGCGCTGGCTCGATGATCCCATGGATTACATTGATTTCTCCTTACAGAGGTGCGTCTAAATGGCCAAGCCATTAGGCTCGACTTAAGCTTGGGGTGCAGCCTTGACGCCCCATCAATGTAACGATCTAGTGGTCGACTGCCCCAGACTCTTCTAAGTGTTGCTTTAAAGGTACACAGTCTTTTGTGCGGTGTCCATGCTCATCATGGTAGGTGCAGTGATATCTCAGGTTGAATCCTCTTTGTGTATCTCCCAACTTAGCCAGCCATCGGACGTATGTTTTTCTCTTGGCGTCATCTGTGGCATTACGGGCGTAGTCAGCATGGTCATTGTTTCGACCCTTATTCCAATTGTTACTGTTGGCATCGTGATTCTGCTCTCTTTCGCGATTGTTCAGACGGTTTGCCTCCTGTCCAACGACGTGAACATTTCTGGCCACCGTTTTGTCCGTTGCTACAAGATTTATCTTCACGATTGCCGTTGTTGCTTTATCCTCAACGCGGATGTGCTCATTGATACGCTGTATTAGCAGCCCCATGGCCGTTGGTTGGCTCATGGTGAGCGAGTTTCTAAGTCTATATCGAACTGGGAGACCATGCTTGTATTGGGTGATTGCTAGGTTTGTTGGGTAATCAAGAATCTTGTTGAATGTTTCCTAATACTTGGCATTATACGCCTTCAAAGAGTCACCCGTGTCCATCTTGATTCCCAGAAAGTGGTCTACTTCTTTAGGAGTTTTGGTGTTAGTTTTGAATCGTGTCATGAATGCTTCCGCCAATTGTTGCCACCTCTCGATGCTCTCTTCTGGCAGCCTGTCAAACTATTTTAGGCTTAACTTGCCCAAACTTGATGGAAAAATAAGGCACATCAATGCATTATTTCACCTGTGTCCTACCATAACCTACCAAAAGTGGCTTATGTGCATGTATGGATTGGTTTTTCCAACATGCAGCGTGAACTTGGGCTGGTGGAAGCCAACTGGCGCATCTTGGGCTCTCAACTTGATTTCCAGGTGTTGAGTGTGAGATTCTCACCGTCGATGACGTCCTTCTAGGCTCAATGAGAGTCTAGAACCCCTTGCATATTTGTCTTGCGTGTCTCTGCAAGGCCCTCGTGTGGAGGTCTCTAAACTTGTGCAAGGATGGCGGGCAAGTTATCACGACGCCAAACTGATTCTAGAGTAATGCCGTCAATGACGGACTTCGAAATATGTCGTCGTTGTTTGCCATGAAAACTTATCAGAAAAGCTTGGAGAATAAGGTTTTGTTTGTTCAAGATTCCCACAGGCACCCCCAATTGTACAGGAAAGAAATATATGTTGCTCTTCGTACTCCTTGGGTCCAAGCTTCGCATTACTTTATAGCATATTGTATGACCTGAGAATAAAATGACGGTGAGCGATCCAGCTCTGACGGTCAAGTTAGCACACTTGGAGAAGAAGATAGAACCAAAAGAAACAAAAGAGAGATAGCTTTGATAGCCAAAAATTCTGGACCTATTGCGTAGAGGCGCCACACCGTTTATATAGTTTCTGCGTGCACTACCCTGCTTGTCCTTTCATAGTCACGTGGATGTACTATCCTCTCGCCGCCTTGCACGTATATGCGTCAATACTGCCAAACAGCATCGACAAAA
This sequence comes from Camellia sinensis, assembly GCF_004153795.1. Classification (NCBI taxonomy): domain Eukaryota; kingdom Viridiplantae; phylum Streptophyta; class Magnoliopsida; order Ericales; family Theaceae; genus Camellia; species Camellia sinensis. The sequence continues at coordinate 366,276 of NW_021025417.1, forward strand.
TAACTTAACGGTATTAAAGAATACAAATGGCGGAATCTCCTTTTCACACATTGATTGGGTCACGTGGCCATTTTCGCCGACCAATCCACAGCCTGGTCTGACCTAGCTCTTTAGTCTTAAATAACCTTCTAGGCCAAGCTGATAAACTAACTTGGGCTCACCACATTCAATTCACTTCCACTTATTCGTTAAAGCCAATCTCGCTTGATCCCAACACACAGAAGGAACATCGAGCCTGATCGAATGAACCATTACTTCATCTAGCTCGGCTCATGATCCGAGCATCCAACCCGGTTCTATATCCCGGATATCCGACTAGCTCAACTGCACGATCTAGTTCTTTGGCCCAGACAACAATTCGCTATATCAGTTTGCTTGTATAGTCTCAGAATTTGGCCCAAGCTCAAACTAGCTTAGCCCACTTACTTGGTATAAATCCCCCTCTCAATATGTATATATAATTTGTAAATGCATATATACATTATCCAATCATTCAACATTGATTACAAGTTCATATATATGTACTTTTATTTTCTTGCTCAATGCCTAGTTGCCCCATCCAAAGAAAGAGAAGAGGAAGTTGGTGTGGTACAATGAGTTAGAGTTAAGGAAAAGAAAAAGAAATAGTAGAGAGAGGAGGAGGAAAAAGAATGGCATACTCTTTTCATGGGCTTGTGAACGTTACAGCTAGTTAAGTTAGATGGAAAAGTAGATAGTGCACTTCCGTCCACAAACCACGTGGGAGTTATGTGGTCATTTCCAAACATTAGAGGGGTAAACCGCACATGGACCAAATCACATAGGATAAAGTGAAGTTTGCCCTTGAATTTTATTATACTAAAATCGTATCACTCACTATTTTTATGCCTTTTTTTGGGAGACAACATGATAAATATTCTAATGGGGCACTTACAGGCCGGTCGTGTTGACCAGACTTGTTTACCTATAAGTCATGTTCTTTTTTTTCGCCTATTACCTTCTTTATTTCTATTATCAACATTGCCATGACTCATTCCCTCCCCCAACCAGTGACCTCCAGCCACTATCTTTAGTTGTTGGCGACCACTTCCGACAACGGTCTTTGACCGTCAACGACCACTTTTGATCTCCAGCGATATTTTTTCCAACAATGTTTTTTAATAATTTATCAACCATTTATTCAGGAAAAATGTCCATCTCCACCGTGTCACTACTCCCACCACTTCTTCAGATTTGGTAATGACAAGAGAAAGTAGGGTAAGACAATGAAAATAAATTTATCACTAAAGTTATCACCAATGTTATATGTGATAAATTTATCACTGATACTATTTATCAATATTTATCAGACCATTTAATTAATTATTCTCTCTTATTCTCACATTCACACTCATTTAGTTAATCATTCATAGAAAAATACCCACGCACTTACATACACACACACATAAAAAAAGAAAAAAAAAAGAACATAAAAGATTGATAAATTTATCACTATAACGTTATTCATTGATAAATGCATTCAGATTTATAGATAACAGATCTCATTTAACTAGATCTTTACCAACAGATTGATGGAGATCCGTTACCATGTAGAGATAGAGAGAGATAGAAAGAGACCTAATCTCACTAGTAAGAGCTCCAGTGACCATGTAATGGCTACATCTCGACGACAAACATGGTAATGGTAGCTAATCGACATCTAAGATAGTAGATCGATGTTGTAAATAGCTAGATCTGAACAATGGCAGTGAAGTTCAGTGATGATGGAGATAGTTGGTGAATGGTAGCAGTGGATCGACAACAATGAAATGTAAATCAAAGATGGTAAAGTGTAGATTGAAAATGGTGTAGTATATATCGTTGATGGTGGAGGTGGTTAGTGAATGGTGGTGGTAAATTAGCGATAGTAGTGTGTAGATCGACAACGATGAACGGTTGTAATGCTCTGTGGATGGTGGTGGTAGCCGACAACAGTAGAGGTGGTAGTGGCTTGCGATGGTGGAAGTAGAGGTTGCTAGTGATGGTGTAAGACTCTTACATTGTGTTTAGTTTGGAGACTTTGGAAGGGATTTGGCAAGGGAATGGGAAAAGAGAGGTGAAATGTGAATAAAATATACATACATTTCACATAGTTTCACACACTTTTTTCCTTTCCATTTCCAAATCCCTTCATAAATGCCCGAACCAAACACAGTGTTAGAGAAACATTATATATATATATATATAGAGAGAGAGAGAGAGATAAGGGAGGTTGTCTTTTGATTTCACAAAATAAGTAATGAGAGTATAGTAAGAATTTTAAGATTACCCATCAAAATATATATATTTAAAGATTTTTAATTTGGTGCATTTAAAAGATGCATAGGACCTAAAAGTATTTAAATCTATTTAATAAGACTCACCCGTAATTAAACTTATTCTAATATAACTAAAATTAAATAATGTTCCAAGATCACCAAAGACCTGGGTCGAAGGATGAGGTCCATAGGCCGTTCCATAAGCTTGGCTCATTGGGCTTTTCAAATCCTAGCCCTGTAGTTCCATCAGAAAAGTCATATTAGGTCCACGTACACTAAATAATCGGTTTTACTTTTTCTCCATTTTTCTTTTAAAAATGATTTTGTGCTAAGTCTTATAAAAAAGCCCAAAGCGCATGTGTCAGGGTCAGACCCAAGGATGGACCTGTGGGACCTTAAAATATATGGGTTGGGCTTGGGATTAAGGGTTGGATTTGTGGCCTAGCCTAATAAGCTTTTCGAAGCCTGACCCGCAGACCAACATCTTTTCTAATAATAAGAAAATTGCTCTGCTTTTCATTTTAGAAACTTTTTAAAAAAATAAAAATTGTATCCTTAAGTGTTAATTAATGTGCTAAATTTTTCTATTAATTTCTCATCTATATATAGTTTATTTGGGTAGACAAGTGCAAATGATTGACAAAATTGTATGTGTTAACTGAGTTGGCGTTATATTTATCTTGTAGATGTAATTTTGTATTTCATTTAATAAACTTCATGTTTATTTTTTTAATTATGAAATGTGAAAATCTAATTGTAGTGATGAATTTTAAAATATTATATTATTTTTTACAAAAAAAAAATCAATTAATTTTGAATTTAATGAAGGAAAAATTACCTGGAGGTCCTGTTTGAAATATGTACACACTATTTAACCCAACAACTTTTTGAGTAGACTCAAAAGTCCTACACGTTTTCCTCTCTCTCTCTCTCTCTCTCTCTTTGCGTTTTCTCTCTTTCTTTACGCTTTCCTCTCTCTCCTTTTTCTAAGTTTTCCTCTCATTCTCTTTGTCATGTCCGACGACCAGTGATCACACCTTCCTTATTCTCTTTCTATTTCTAATATATAGTCACCAATAACCGATGACCACCATTGATTGGTGTTCACCGGCAACCACCAACCACCGACATCAACTCGTTACTTTATCCTCATCGACGCGTGAAGAAAATGAGTAGATCTACTCAAATCTAATGTAGATCTATATGAGATCCGACTAGATGTAAACCAAAAATAGTTCTCGAAGTACAACATTCTTTCGATATCTGTTCTTTCCTTCGATTTCTCAAATTTTCTACTTTTTCTCTGTTACACACATCTATTTTTCTATTTTAATGGAGAAAATTTTCAAGTTCTGAATAAGTTATTTTTAATTTTTAATTACAGGCGGTGAAAACAGTAAAATTTTACAGTTTCAGCTTTTTTGGTGCTGAAATGAATCATACTTTAAAACTGCAAAATTTTGTAGTTTCATAACATGCTTTCCAACTTTATAGAATAATGCTTTGAAACTGTAACATTTTACAGTTTCAAAGCGTACTTTTCAATTTGATCAATATTACAGATTATTTGCTTAAACCCAACAAAAATTGAAAAATAATATATACTTTTTCCCATTGTTGTTTGTTGTTGTTATGTTTTATAACTATAAATTCTCCATTTATTCTTTTATATTTCTTTTTTGGGCAACATTCTGAATATTTCGATGAGTCTTCGATGATATTATTGACATTTTTCAGTGACATTCAAAAAACTCTGGCAAACTTCCGGTGATGTTCCGGTGACTTCCTAGGCTAGTTTTTAGTGAGTCTGATGGAAGAAGTCATCGGATGTAGCAACATTTTTAAAGTTATTAAAAAAAAAAAGAGTTTTTGGTAACAATTAAAAATATGTAGGACTAATTAGTGCAAGTATTTTGTTTTGGGATTAGATAGATTTTGAACTTTGGATATGAGACTTATTGGTAAGTGCCCCTTTAATGAAAAAGGTCAAATTAGGCCCAAATGGTTCAAGCCCAATCTAAGCTCATAGATCCATATTAGAAAGCTCATGGGTAGAATATGGGAACCTAAGCCCCACTCCTCATCTAGTCAATCGCATGGGCCTATATCTGGGCCGAGCCGGGCCATTACGAAGGCGAAGGGTACATATGCATTAAGACAAACTAGATGAAAAAAAAAACAAACAAACAAACAAACAAACAAACAAACAAACAATTGAATAGATCAAAATGCATACAATTTTAATAACATAATAGAGGTATTGATGTAATTTTGTATTTCAATAAATAATTTTTTTTTTATTTTTCTATTTTTCTAGGTTCATGGACATATTTTTGGGTTGTCCACGTTACTTAGGTGCCACATGGGTGGTCTTGGATTGCCGAGGTGTGATGCGATCATACTAGAACCTAAGATATTCGAATGAGGAGGATCAAACGGTATAGTGGTAATCTAGATCCAAGGGTTGTGTTTCCCACATGGTAGAGCCCATGACCGGTCAGCCTTTTGGCAAGCTTTTGGGCAAGCCTCTAACAAACAATCCAGGAATAGCAAATGGCAAACATGGTAACCTAAAGAACCAATGCAAATGCAATGCAAAGAACATGTAAGTGTAGATAAAATTTCACATCATGAATTTCAAGTCAAGTTCTCTAAAGTCCCTAGTAGAGTCACCAGAAACTGTAGCTCGACCTTTCGTGCTCCTTTCGGATACGATAGCCCTACAGTTCGAACTCTCGTGGTTCTAAATCTGATTCTACAAGTGCAATGTGATAAACACAAAAGAGTCCAAATCCGACAAATCTTTTGAAAAATCGATTATGAATCAAAATGTCAAAAATGAACTACTTTGCCAAATACAGAGTCGCCACCTAAATATTTTATTTTGGAAAATTTAGGAAACTCGGGACTCGTGCCAAAGGCCACTTATCCGTCATCACCAAAGTTGTCTCGCCTCGAGAACTTAGGTATGGGCCAACGTCACATGGTACTTTATAAAACGACCTTTGGTCCATTCATTTATTCCTGTTAGACTTTTGTCCACAATCCCAATTAACGACTCATAATATTTATAGGGGAATAACAATTGGACGTTGACAAGTTTTCAAATATTGATATTACTCACAGTGATCGGCTTGTGGATGCGCCCTGGAGCTTGACCCTACACATTTCATGAATACAAAAGGGTCACTATCAGTTCAATCCGTTCTTTAATTCACATATTCCTCTTTAGGCTTTGTTCTTATCTCATTAACTCATTTACAATGCTTAACATATGCCTAGGAGTGCTTACAAGTGAAAGGGAACGGAAAACGAATCACAGAATGCATGAACAAAATTCCAGGAAACAGGGTCCCCGCTCGAGCGTAAGATTATCCGCTCGAGCGGACCCTTAAGGCCTGCAAGGTACTGGTTGCACAAAAGATGCGCTCGAGCTGAAGGTCCGTCTACAAAAATCCACGCTCGAGCGTGAAATGTCCCGCTCGAGCGGGCATCCAACTCTGCAAAAATGCTGGGAGCACGATTTTCCCGCTCGAGCGGCCATTACCCCGCTCGAGCGGACCTCAAAAATCTGGGTTTCCCAGATCCTGTTCTTGAGCTCCAAATCGGTTTTCCATCTACATTTCTTGCATGCAATGGCTCAAATTACACATTTACACATGCTAGCATGCTACTGATGCAAGATTACAACATTAGGAAGCTCAATTACATGAATTATCTACATGCATGTCCCAAAATGTCTCAAACCCATCATCAACATGCTCAAATTCAAACATTCAAGACTTATACTCCCATGATTTGTACATGCATGTGGGAGATGCTCATCATTCTCAACTTAGATGGTACAAATGGTGGTTACAATCATGAGCTTTAACCAAACTCTACATGAATCATGTGTTTCAAGCTCAAATATGCAAATTCAAAGTAATTTCTCACATGCATGAGTTCTAAGACTTCAAACTCAACAAAAATCAACTCATTACATGTTCTTGATCACAAACAACCCTTGAACTTACAAATTACAAGTAAGGGTCCATGGATTCACTTACCTAAGAGCTTCAACACTCAAGCTCTAGCCAAATCTTGAGCTAGATCTTCAAATCCCCAAGTCTTGAGCCCAAATTACACAAATCTCTCCCTCTTTCTCTCCATGGCCGGCCTCTCTCTCACTCTCAATTGTCTAACTCAGATTTTGAGTTTTAAGAGAGCTAAAGGAGAGTGCAATACAAATATACAACAAGCACCACTAACAAATATTTTAATATAAAATAATGGGGTACTTAATTTATCAATTTAATCATTTTAAATTGACCAGAATCAAATTTCAATTAAATTTCACCGTAGGCTCTAAAAATTATGCCAACCACAATGGCGTAATCAATTTCGGTTCCGTGGCCGATAAGGCCCTCAATCAAATTTCCAAAGCAGGCTACTCAAACAGATATTCCTACGATGAACAGATAAAATTTCAAACCACATATTTTCACATAGTGGAACACAAAATCATATCAAAATACATAATCACATCATGTTAAGGACCGATTAGCATATTACGGAACAGGGGTATCACAGGTAGAATATGGGAACCTAAGCCCCACTCCTTATCTAGTCAATCACATGGGCCTAAATCTGGGCCGGACCGGGCCATTACGAAGGCGAAGGGTACATATGCATTAAGACAAACTAGATGGAAAAAAAAAAAACAAACAAACAAACAAACAATTGAATAGATCAAAATGCATACAATTTTAATAACATAATAGAGGTAATGATGTAATTTTGTATTTCAATAAATATTTTTTTTTTATTTTTCTATTTTTCTAGGTTCATGGACATATTTTTGGGTTGTCCACGTTACTTAGGTGCCACATGGGTGGTCTTGGATTGCCGAGGTGTGATGCGATCATACTAGAACCTAAGATATTCGAATGAGGAGGATCAAACGGTATAGCGGTAATCTAGATCCAAGGGTTGTGTTTCCCACATGGTAGAGCCCATGACCGGTCAGCCTTTTGGCAAGCTTTTGGGCAAGCCTCTAACAAACAATCCAGGAATAGCAAATGGCAAACATGGTAACCTAAAGAACCAATGCAAATGCAATGCAAAGAACATGTAAGTGTAGATAAAATTTCACATCATGAATTTCAAGTCAAGTTCTCTAAAGTCCCTAGTAGAGTCACCAGAAACTGTAGCTCGACCTTTCGTGCTCCTTTCGGATACGATAGCCCTACAGTTCGAACTCTCGTGGTTCTAAATCTGATTCTACAAGTGCAATGTGATAAACACAAAAGAGTCCAAATCCGACAAATCTTTTGAAAAATCGATTATGAATCAAAATGTCAAAAATGAACTACTTTGCCAAATACAGAGTCGCCACCTAAATATTTTATTTTGGAAAATTTAGGAAACTCGGGACTCGTGCCAAAGGCCACTTATCCGTCATCACCAAAGTTGTCTCGCCTCGAGAACTTAGGTATGAGAGGGGAAGGTCATAAATTGAGCACCCCACTTGCCCGATCAAAGATCGGCCTCTACTAATCATGATGTGATTTTTATTTACATTATATGCTCTTGTTCCGATAATTATGCTAACTTACGATGTGATGTGCACACAAGTATGGAGTAATTTGCAAAAATTGGAACACTTTAATTCATGTATGTTTGAAAATTGTTTTGAATATGTACCACTTGAAAAAGTGATCGCGTATGTACATTACTTAAATTATTCCAATTCAAGCAATTAGCCTTCATCCATAGGCATTCAACCAATTTATCAATTAAGCAATTAGCCTCATGGCAAGCATGCTAGACATGGCAATAATCACACTCGTGCGATATGCTAAAGCAACAAAAATGCTCACCTAGTACTCCGAGGCAAGCCAAAAGAAACAAAGAGTTAGAAAACATGCATACCCCTAACTAATGCAACATGACTAATGCAACACATGCAATAATGCAATTAATAGGCTCGACTACTAACTATGACATGTGAATCAATTTGATAACATGCGGTTTAAACACATATTCAACAAAGTATGTAAACTACTATGCTTTGTTAAAATGATGAACCGAGCCTTGATGCATGCAAGACAAGTGGATGCAAACAAGGGGAATGATAAAAGAAACATGATATTCTATCTACCCATTATAAGCAAGTGAATATAAGGGAGAAAAACGTGGGGTTGGAAGACATACACATTATTACAAGCTTGGCCCTCACGCAAAAGGGTTCAAATGAATAGACTAGCTAATTAATTACCTAATTAACTAACTATTACAAACCGAATTAACAAACAAACTATGCTAGCTAATTATTACAACACCACAATTAATTAACTATTCTAACTAATTATTGCAAATTTGGAACTAACTAATTAATTATACTAATTAATTAACAAATTAACAACACGAGTACAACCAAAGAAATGACTAAGCTAAACCAACGAAATGACTAAGCTAAGTAATCAACTACTCTAACTAATAGCCCTAGGAAGTGAGGAATGCTTATGCATGCACGCAGATTTCCACCCGAAAAAAGCCTACTATTTTGCTGCCAGAATACCTCTGTTGTACAATTAAAAAACAAAATGCATTGTTTTCCACCTCAGCCTCTGCTCTGCTAGGAAAAGAACACTGCCTGCCTTGAAAAAGTGGCCAACAACCTAGAAGTAGTGGTCGGCAAGCCACTAATAGTGGGTTGCCGTCCAGAAGAAGTGGCCTGCAAGCCACTAATATTGATTCTTTCCTACAGCAACAGTGGACAAACAGAGCACAAACTAGAGTATTCTCTAGGAATGTTTGTCCACCTGCCTCTCCTTATCAGCAAACAGGTCAAAAAATGGGTAGGTTTGGTTCGCAGGCCATCAATCGACGCAATTTTATTGTGTGATGACTTATGAACCAAAGGACACAATTCAATAAATGCATAACAAAAGACCAACAAAAAACCTTCTCCCTATCATGGATTGATCAAGGGAAGTGGTTGACATTAACTCTTGAACCGTTAACATCACTAACGAGTATGAAACAACTCAAGGCTCAATGGGTTCACGTAACGTCCGATTGAACCCAAGTTGATTTTATCTTGCATCACTTTTAGTCCTAATTTTATTACTTCATTTTAATTACCATCCATTCCTTAGTTCATTAAATCCAAAAGTGAAGATTAAGTCCTCTAATGGAAAAAAGTACCAAACCAAGAGTTGTTTTAGGCATGAGAGATATATCATGCTGTTGGTAATGAACCCCCAAATGGATTAAACCATTAAACACAACAACCTTAATCTCAAGCTTAAACAAGTAATTAGTTTGAAACAACTTTCAAAAGAAAAAGCCAAGAAAGGAGGGAGGTTGCAGAGGTGATTAGATATGAATACAAGTATGGAAAGCAAGAAATAAATACTATCAACTCAAATAGGTTGGTGGCTAAGGCCTTAACCACCTAGCCTATGAGGACCATTACACTACAAGCATGCTATACAGAGCTCAAATGCAATGAGCAACTAAAAATAGTCCTAAAACAGTCCTAAAATAGGCCAAAAAAGTGCTGGAATGAAGACAAAAATAGCTAAAACAATAAGCTAAAATATTGAGGAATTAATACTAGCACACAAGTACAAGAAGGGGAGGCCAAGCCCTTCACTTTTAGGACTTCAAAACATGATTTTTGCCTCTGAAAAACCTTTGAAAATCAGTGGTAAAAAGCTCAAAAGAAAGATGATGAGAATATGGGAAACATAAGGGCAAAGACCTTAGAAACAAGGTTCAAAGAAGTGCTATCAACCCCTCTACCTTAAATGCCCTTAAACCACAAGTTTTAGCCCAAAAATACAAGTAATAAATAGCTTAAAAACAACAAGAAAATATGGAAAACAAGTGGTGTAGAGATGGTACAAAAACACTAGAAGGTATACCTCTTGAAGACGAATGAACCCTTGAGTTATAAACCACCAATTTCACATTCTCAAGTGCCTTAAGAGCTAAAATTCAAGCTCAAATCACCTCAGCAAAAAACTCTTTAGGTTTGGTTTAGAGTGTTTGAGCAAAGGTTATGTAAGTTGCAAGAGAGAGAGAGAATTTTCCAAAATTTGCTCTTCAAAAATATTTTCTTACTCCTAAAACCTTTAAACCAAACGAGAAGGTCATCTATGTATAGAAAACCATGTGTCTATCTCAGAAATATCTGTATAGGAACGGCTGGTGCAATATAGGAACAGCTAGCAACAAATATATGTAAAAATCTGGCTTTTTACACAAGTGGCCAACAGGCCACTAAAGTTGGGTTGCCGGACACTAGTGGCCGGCAGGCAAAAATCTACTTCCAGGCCTGATTTCAAACGGGCATATCTCCTTCATCCGGACTCGATTTTTGGTCATTCTTGAGTCTAAATTGAAGCCCCAGAATCTATTTTCCAATGGAGGTGGCCTCACATCTAAATTCTATGTGTGCAAAGAGATGTTTCTATTTTAGTGAAGGCTGCTCATTTATATCCTAACATATTGATGCCCAACTTCCTCCTCAACCAGTTTTCTTCCCTCTCCTCCTATTTCCCTTAACTCCAAACCTATAAATAATATGTTTTTAAAGATTGTTCAAAGAGTTCACCTCCCTTCCATTTATTTCCACTTTGTCCTTACTTGGTTTACCGAAAAGTGCAATATTTTAAACGAAATGCGAGCCTCGGAATATCGTAGAAACATTTTCAAAAATATTTTGGAAAAACGGATTTTAAGGTCTAAAATTGTTTTGGTCAAAATAGGGTGCAAGATTGGGATTTAGAAACTCTTCTTACGGAAGAAATCAAACATTTGCACAACATAACTTTCATTATCGAGTGATCAGTCAGTGGCGCCCAAGTCTTAAGGGCAGTCAAAAATTGGGTGTCTACGGCTTTCTATATCCTTATGTATTCATTTGTGTGCTATTTTATATATTATTAGTTAGTATATATGTCTTTTCCTTCCAAGTTTCATTTAAAGTGTTTTCTTCCACCTTGATGGTTGCCCTTTATTCTTATTTTGGTTATTATATGCATAAGAAAATTGATATATAAATGTGAGAGCCGAATAAATGATGAAATGTGGAAAAAGAGCTCGACGACCAAATGTTATAAAAACCCGCTGGGCCGTAAGATATAGCCTAATAAACAGGGATAATCCTAATGGGTGCCGAATAGATAGTAACAAACGGCAGGCCCATATTGAAGCTAGGTTGTCCAATATAGGGAAGTGAGCCCAAAAGAAATGAAAAGGACATAGCAAGAGGAACTATAAAAGGGGATGGCAGGCTAAAACAAGAGGTATGTCTGATAAAATATAAAAATCTTAAGAGAGAAGAGAGGGCTAGAAAAACAGATAATAACGTGCTCGTCAGGGTGTTCTTTTCTATTTTATGTGACATCTCAAGGATATCGAAGGTCTGACTAGATCAAAGGAGTATTTCCAAATCTATTTTACCATAATTGGCGCCGTCTGTGGGAATACTTATACTCATCCATGGCAGACCCGATTCAAGATCCATCAACTGACGGAGACAACATCCCATCCAAAATGGTATTTGGCCCAAAAAATACCCTGGCACGAAGATCTTTGAACTTTGACCTTATAACTCCTCTTGTGCCTTCGACCTCAGCGAAAGCTACCATTCAAACTTTGATAGACCAAACAAGACGAAATGAATAGCGGCTGGAAGACATGGTAGTGGATAATGAGCAACTGCGCCAAGAGTTGGAAAAGTCCCAGCAAAATCCACTAAGCCGCGATTAGGGCCAATCTCCATAAAAGAGAGTTAAGTAACAATGCCAACATCGAAGATATGATAGTAGCGATACATCGGATTCATCATCTGTGGGGACCAGAAAGAAGGGTCGAGTGGACACTTTGAGTTCATCAGAAGGAATTCCACATATGCAATGCGGGCGTAAGAAAGGAGATCATGAATTGGATATAGCAGACAAACATGATCCCTTCATACGACGCATCGCCAAAGCCGTTCTACCTAAAAAGTTCAGGCACCTACGTTTACTCTGTATGACGGCCAGTCAGACCTTACAGACCATATTCTTCATTACAAACAAGCAATGACATTGCATACAAACGATGAAGCACTCATGTGCCAAATATTTCCCTGCAGCTAGGGACCACTAGTCGTCAGGTGATATTACAAACTTGAACCGGATTCGATCAAGAGTTTTCATCAACTCCAAAAATCTTTCAGGGCGAGGTTCATCACCAATGAGACTAAGCCAAAGTAGTCAGACTCATTGTAGGCAATGAGAATCAAGCCAGATAAAACTTTACGAGAGTACTCGGCGAGTCTGGACCTTGATGAAGAAGGTTGAAGAGTACTGCATGGTGGAAGATGATGCAATCCGAGTAAAGGCCGACCAACAAGTTTTAGAAATGGCAGCGCCTGCCCTAGTACAGCCATTAAGCAACACCCTACCAGAAAGAACGAGAAGTCCGGACGGTCAAGAAGGGACAGCCGACGAGACTCTCATCGGCCAAATGATCAATATCATATGGAAAATAGGCACCCAAGACAGTCGAACAAGAAATACATGGAGGTGTCGGAGCTGATCAGTAAGATCCTGCCCAAAGTCCAGCACCTTCTATTCTTTAAATGGCCGGCTAAGATGATCGGACCCCCTGACACGAGACACAGGGATCGGATGTGTAAATACCACAAAGATCACAGACATGAGATCAATAGATGCTATGTCTTAAAGGATCACCTGAGGGAATTGGCCCAAGATGGCTGACTACCGGAGTATGTCAACATCAAAACTAGACCGCCAAATGCAGTGGTCCAACGTCCCGATTCACCTCCAATTGGTGTAATCCATATGATATACAGCTTGCCTTATCCAAACAAAGTAAACACAATCCAACTACAACAATCAAACCCATCTAAGCCATATACGTTGGCCAAACGGCCTCAATTGACAAACAAGATTAGTTTCTCTGATGTCGACCTCGGAGGAGTGAACCTCCCGCACGATGATGCCCTTGTGATTGAATTACGAGTGAATAAGTTCGCCGTTGAATGCATCCTGATTGAGCAAGGGAGCACTTCCGATATAATGTATTACAAAATGTTCCTCAAACTTGGCCTCAATGATTCAGACCTTATGCCCACTGATTATCTCATATTTGGCTTCAACGTCAATGCTGAGTACCCTTTAGGGAAGACTACATTACCAGTATGCGCGAGCGCCAAAACAATTGATATGGAATTCCTAATCTCCAAGCTTCCATCACCTTACAACATGATCATGGGACGAACTTGGTTACACACGATGCAGGCGATACCACGCACTTATGATCAGCTTGTCCGTTTCCCAACTCAGCATGGCATCGAACAAATTTGGGGCTCTCAGAAGTCAACAAAGCATTGTTATCTCATCGCTTCAGCAAAGAAGCCTAGGGAATTGGAAGTAAACTCAATCGAAGTCTTAGATCAGGAAAGCTTGGAAGATGTGGGTAAGATCCCGACTGTAAAGGCAACAGAGGAATTGGGCCGAGTCAACGTCAATGATGACCTGGAAAAGTTCTTCTTGGTCGGCATCTGTCTTAATACAGCCAAACGGTAAGAGTTGGTCTCCTTCTTACTCGGCAACATTGATGTTTTTGCATGGACACCTTACGAGATGCCAAGGGTGGACCCCGATGTAGCCATGTATAGCTTACATATTAACGCAAAAGCTAAGCTAGTGGTTCAGAATAGTCGTCAATCGGCTGGCCAGCATGCTTCGGTCGTAATTGACGAAGTAGACAAACTCTTGGAAGTTGGGATGATTTGGGAGGTAACTTACCCCACGTGGTTGTCCAACACTGTGGTGGTAAAGAAGAAATATAAATCATGCTATATTTGTGTGGACTTCACCGATCAAAACAAAGCTTGCCGCAAGGATTGCTTTCCCTTGCGCCAAATTGACCAACTCGTGAATGCAACCGCCTAATATCAGCGCATGAGCTTTCTAGATGCTTATCGGGGCCTATCACCAAATCACCATGGATCCAGCCGACCAAGATAAAACGGTATTCCTTACTCCAAAGAGAACCTACTGTTATAAGGTCATGCCGTTTGGATTACAAAATGCCGAGGCAACATATCAACGACTAGTCACCACCATGTTCAAATACCAAATTGGCCGAACCATGGAAGTGTACATCGATGATATGGTCGTAAAATCCAAAGAAAATGATGCCTATTTAGTTGACTTAATAGTGACCTTTGACATTCTTCATAAATATAAATGAAGCTCAACGCCTCAAAATGTGAATCTGGTATTGGATCCAACAAGTTCATCGGCTATATCGTGAATCATCGTGAGATAGAGGCTAATCCAAAGCAAATAAAGGTCATCCTAGAACTCGGCTCTCCAGAATCAGCTAAAGAGGTACAAAAATTGATGGGGATGGCTGTGGCCCTTAGCAGGTTCATCAGCCGTTCTTCGGACCGATGTACACCATTTTTTCATGCGCTTCGGCAGGGAAAAGCATTTAACGGGACCCCTAAATGCCAGGCTGCTCTGAACGGGTTGAAAACTTACCTCAGCTCCATCCCTCTTTTGGCAATCCCATCTCTAGAAGACGTGCTTATCCTGTATCTGGCAGTGTTCGAGCGAGCAGTAAGCACTATATTACTAAATGAGGAACTTAGTGAACAGAAGCCTACATTTTATGTCATCAAGGCAATGGTGGATGCCGAGACCCGATATTTACCCTTGGAGAAGCTCATCCTGGCTCTCGTACTAGCTACCAGAAAACAGATGCATTATTTTCAAGCTCATACCATCAAAGTGTCGACAGATTTTGCCCTCTGTTCAGTACTCCGTAGTGCAGAGTTGTCAGGGCAAGTTTCGAAGTGGGCATTAGAGCTCGGCCAGTATGATCTTCAGTTTTTATCAAGAACGGCCATTAAGGGGCAAGTGTTGGCCGACTTTGTTGACAAAGTTACAGGGTACCATGAACCAAATCTTGACTAGCATGCTCTCAGACCACAGCAGGATTAGAGAATGTATATCGGGAATATTTGGCAGATGTATTATGATATGTCATCCAATCAGCGTGGCAGTGGGACAGGAGTTGTGATTATGACACCTAAGTGAGTAATACTCGAATAGTCGGTCAAGTTAGGTTTTGACACCTTAAACAACGAGGCCAGATATGAAACTTTGCTAATTGGCCTCCGAAATGCATTGCAACTAGGGGCTAAGAGATTATAGGTTTTCTACGATTCTAAATTGGTCATCAACCAATTAAAAGGGGAGTACACGGCCAAGAATAGTCGCATGGCAGTGTAGCTTGACTTTTCGCGCTCCTTTCGAAAGACGAATAGCCCCACAGTTCGGACTCCCGTGGTTCTGAATATGATTTCACAAGTGCAATGTGAAATAGTGAAAATACAAAAATAGTCCAAATCCATCAATTCTTTTAGAAAATCAATGTTTGAATCAAATGCCAAAAATGGACTGCTTTGCCAAATTTCAGAGTCGCCACCTAAATATTTTTGAAAAATTTAGGAAACCCAAGACTCGTGCCAAAGGCTATTAGTCCGTCATCACCAAAGTGTCTCAGCTTTGGAACTTAGGTACGAGAGGAGAAGGTCATGAATTGAGCACGCCACTCGCCCAATCAAAGATCGGCCTCTACTAATCATGATGTGATTTTTATTTACATTATATGCTCTTGTTCCAATTATTAGCTATTTTTCCTATGTGATGTGCCCACAAATATAAACTAATTTGCAAGAATTGGAACATTTGATTTCATGTTTTATTTGAAATCATTTTATGAATTTGCCACTTGAAAAGTGGGCTTAAAAGGGACATTTAATCAAATTATCCCAATTCAAGCAACTAGTCTTCATCCACAGGCATTCAAACAATTATATCAATTAAACAATTAGCCTCATGGAAGTATGTTTTGACATGGTAACACAAACATTCAATGCAAGATGCTAAAATATAAAATTACTCACCTAGTACTCCAAGCCGAAACAAAGCAAAATAATTAAAAAAATATGCATGCTCCTAATTAATGCAATATGACTAACGCAACACACACATTTTGTATTTTAATAGGCTTGGCTATGAACATGGCATGTGATTTCATTCCAGATGTACGATAAAGCACATATTCCAGCAATGAATTTGAACATTGATATTGGGTTAGCATGATGAGCTAAACCTTGGATGTATGCAAAACAATGGATGTAATGCATAAGAATGCCAATTTGAAAAATAATGTTCCTATAATAACCATCGTAAGCAAGTAAGTAAAAGGGAGAAAAACGTGGGGTTGGAAGACATACAACTTATTACATAATGGCCCTCGTGCAAGAGGATGCGAATCAAAGTCCGAAATTTGAATTAAATTAATTATTACAAAACCGAATGAATAAATTAAAGAATTAACTAGCTAACTGCTCTATTACAACAAGGATAATCATGAGAAGTAAACTAACTATCTAAGCTAACTAGCTATAACAATTACAAATAAACAATAATAATAATTACAACACTAATAATTAACAAGACTAATTGTAACAATAATAAATTAATTAATTACAACGCTAATAATGGGAGCATTAATCTACAACATTGAGGTAAGCAAAGATACACAAGGGTTGCATGCACAATGTCCAAGAACAGCTCTGTCTGCCCAGGTCTGCTCTATTTCACCTTCAGCCACTGCCCTCTATTTTCTGCAAAATACACTGGTGACCAAACATTTATGACTGGCCGGCCCTCAATGAAGCCTAGTCAGGCCTAAACAAGGCCGGTCGTGCCTCAATTTCATGCAAAATTCTATTTTGTGCTCTGAAGTGAAAACAATGCAGACAGAGTCCAAGAACAGCTCTGTCTGCCCAGGTCTGCTCTATTTCACCTTCAGCCACTGCCCTCTATTTTCTGCAAAATACACTGATGACCAAACATTTATGACTGGCCGGCCCTCAATGAAGCCTAGTCAGGCCTAAACAAGGCCGGTCGTGCCTCAATTTCATGCAAAATTCTATTTTGTGCTCTGAAGTGAAAACAATGCAGACAGAGTTATTCTAAACTCTGTTTGTCCCTCTCACACTTCTCTGTCATTGGAAAGCCTCGAGAGAAAGTTGGAATTGTTTCCAAAACCATCAATGAATAAGTTGATTTCTTGATGATTTCAGGTACAATTTGGACAAAAATCAATAAATGAAAGGAACAACAACCACCCCTCCCTCCTATCACGGAGTGAACTCAAAGAGGGAGGTAGAGACGCTTCAAGGTTCATCAAAACATCATGAATTGATTTCAGAAAACCATTGACACAATGGACTCGGCACAACGTCCGGCCGAACCTCAAGCAATATAACTCATTTTCTTTATGTGGGTTGGTTCATTTTAAGCCAAATTCATTAGTCTTTGCCATTCTTTAATCCATTATGTCCAAGATGTTACATCCACTAAAGATTACATCCACTAAGTGAGAAATATGTCAAACGAGAGGTGATTCTCAACATGAAAAAGAGTCTACGCCGTTGACAATGAACCTCCACAGAGATTAAGCCATTAAGTATAAATTGCTAGTTCACGTTTTGAATAACCGTCAACCAATTGAAACAACTCACAAATAAAAGAGATGAATAACAAGTTGATTTATTAAAATGAAGTTCTTAAACATGGAAATCAGTTAAAGAAAAGCTAAGAACAATATACAACAAGCTATATAGGCAAACTTATGAGACAGCAACCTAGCTAATCAAAGCATGAACTATTAAAAACCTAGAACAGCCCAAAACAACCCTTAAGAGATGAAAAATAGTGGCTCAGAGTGCATGAAAAGAGCCTAGAAAGCTAATCAACAAAGAGAGAAAAAAAAGGCTAGTAAACAAGAACAAAGAAGGGTGGCTAACTCCTCCACTTTTGAGACTTGAAAGCATGATTTTTAGCCTCTTTTTAACTCTGAAAATCAATTTAGAAAGCAAATAAAAAGTGTGTAAAAGTAAGGATTTGAGCTATAGGTAAAGGTGTAAAAGGTGTAAGATAAAGGTGTAAAAAGAGTGTAAATTCTCTCTACCCTTATGGTAGCTCTCCAAACCCAAACTCAAACACTTGGAAGAGAATCAAAACAACACAAAACTACAAGAACTAGATAGCAATAGATAAAACAAGAAGTAAAAGAGAGGATGACAAGCTCATACCTCTCAAAGAAGTGAGCTTTTGCTTATGAATCAAACTAAGTCTCAACACACTCTCAAACTAAGGTTCCTAGACTAAGGTGTGAAGGTGTATATGGTGTATGGATATAGAGTCAAGGTGATAGGATTGCTCAAAGGCTTGCTTGCACAAGAAGAAGGAGAAGAAGAAGCTCTTAAGAAGGTGTAGAGGCTTTTTAGAAATTCTTCAACCCTCAAAACAGAGATATATGATCGTTTTTATAGAATTTGAGCAAGAGGGGTCATAAATATCTTCAAAAATAGACAGCTGGCGGGCTCCCGTCCAGAACAATCTTTCTCGCTACCAAGGCACAACCGGCCTTCAATAGCCATAGCCGGCCCTCAATGAGGCATGGCCGGGCCTCAATGTTTTCCCCTGTTTTTCTACTTCAAACTCAACATAGGGTAGTACAATGTGTAAAAATGGATTTCTTTGGTATAATCAGTGGCAATATAAGAGGTTTGGTATTGTTTAGGAGCTTAAATGTGGCGCCTTCGTTGAGACCTCGAACCACACACAACACCACTTTCATCATCGAGTTTACCGGGTAAAGCGCTTGAGCCTTGCGGGTGGTCAAAAATGGGGTGTCCACAGTTGCCACTCTTTGACAAAGCTCGAAGTCATAAAGTGACATGAGTGAATGTCAAAGCCTGGAGATGACCCATTTGACAAGGCCGCAAGGCTTGTGCAAGAAATCAAGACATAAATGCAAAGATTGAACTCGATGGAAAAATGTAAAATGACAAGCAACAAATAACTTATGATCATGCAATGAAACATAATGTAAATGAAGCGATGAAGCAACGCTACAATCCAAACAAGAATGCAACGTTTGAACAAAAACTTAAATCAAAGCAAAACAAATCCCATCGTGTGTTACACGGAAAGAAGTGAATAAACAGATACGTCTCACGTGAAAAGGACAAAGAAAGCACAAACCGACCTGCATGTCACGTAGAAAGGATGTAAGAAAAAAAGCAGACCTAAATACGCCTCACGTAGAAAGTGTGAAGGGCGACATAACCATCGAGCGCACCCGAGGTCTCAACTGAGATCTTAACACATCTCACGCGATAGAAGGAAGGGTGGTGTGAACAAATAGGCGCACTTGATGTTTTTAATCGAGGTAAACAATCCTCACGCGTCACACGCGAAATGAGGAAAGATGGTGTGAATAACGAGTGCACCCGCTAATTTAACCGGGGTAAACAATCCTAACGTGTCGCACGCAAGAGGAGGAAAGTTGGTGTGAGCAAACAGGCGCTCCTATTGTTTTTAACCGAGGGTATAATCCTAACACGTCGCAAGCGAGAAGAGGGGAGGTGGTGTGAACACCGGGCACACCCAATGTTTTTAACTGAATGAAAACAATCCTAGCGTGTTACGCGCGATAGGAGGAGAGGTGGTGTAAACACCAGATGCATCCAATGTTTTCAACTAATTTGAACAATCCTAACGCGTCGCACGTGATAGGAGGGGAGGTAGTGTGAACATCGGGCACACCCAATGTTTTAACCGATTTGAACAATCCTAGCGCGTCGCATGCGATAGGAAGAGAGGTGGTGTGAACACTGGGCGCACCCAATGTTTTTAACTGAGGGTACAATCCTAACGCGTTGCACGCGAGAGGAGGAAAGATGGTGTGAAAATCGGGCGCACCCGATGTTTTTAACCAAGGTAAACAATCCTAACGCGTCGCACGCAAAAGGAGTAGAGGTGGTGTGAACACCGGCTGCACCTGATGTTTTTAATCTAGGCAAATAATCCTAACACGTCGCATGCGAGAGGAGGAGAGGTGGTGTGAACACGGGGCGCACCCTATGTTTTTAACTGAGGTAAACAATCTTAACGCGTCATACATGAGAGAAGCCAAGGTGGTGTGAACACCGGGCACACCTGATGTTTTTAATTGAGGTAAACAATTCTAACGCATTGCACATGAGAGGAGGAGAGGTTGAATTGATAAAAGAACAAACAAATCGCATAAGCGTGAATTAGAAACATGCATTCCACACAGATATACGTAAAATCAAAACAATCAAAGCGATGTAGTAAAGTGAAAGCCAATTTGCCAATGTGTTAAAACAATGGGCTTTAATCTGAACACAGCACACTGCCTTCCAATTTGATGGTAAAAAGGATGATGATTTTAATGTGGCACGAATGATTTTATCTGGAACTCCTATGAATGAAACGTACATACAATTTTGTTTGTTTATGAAATAACAGAATGAACTACGATTCAGGCAAAACCATTTATAATCTAACGGAACAGTTTTAAACAAATTAAAATTTTTGAAACAAAACAAATCAACTTATGAGTTTAAACTTTGAGTTAAACAAATGAGACCAAGTAAATCAAACCAAGTAATCAAATGATATGTTTGTTTAAAACAAACTCAAACCCTTATTTTCTCACACCCTCTCATCCGAAACTCCCTCTCCTCTCTCTCTAACCTCCCTCTCTCTCTCTCTAGATTTTCCCTTTCCTTGAAGTACCTAACAACCCTCGCCATTTTTCTTTAAAACCCTTCCCCTCCTCTATAATTTGAACCGAAAAAACTTGATTTGGTGGAGTTTTGGGGTTTCTCATTGGTTTTTCTCACATTTGCCCACACTTTCTTTGTATTCCCTTTTGATTTTCCTCAATTTCTTCACTTTCTCTCACCTAGGGTTTGAAATTTGGGATTTTCACTTATTTTCACTCATCCCCTCACTTTTTCTTCACTTTCTCCACTTTTCTCCATGGCTAGTGACAGTTCCTATCCCAGGCCCCGCCATTAGTATTGGGATCATCTTAAGCGTAGATATGAAGGTCGAGGACGCTCCCGCATTTCCTCTCTTCATTGACAGGCCATTCGATACGGCCACTTACCAACCACGTACACATGTTCTGCCCCCAGGCGGTATCTTGAGATTTGAGGGCCTCATCCCCAGGATAGATGAGGACATCATGCTGCGAGAGCCCGCGAAGCACTTGTCCACTGATGCCTAAGCAACTTTCCTTTGTTTTGATACATTGTTAAATCTCATAAGTAGACCACTAGTTAATGCTATATACATTCCCCATTTACAGGTGATAGCTAGGAGGATTGGCGGTTACGGATCCATATCTGGCCCCTGGCGCTAGTATGAGAGACTGCTCACAGAGGTTCGCGCACTGGTTGATGCTGCCTGCTTTGGGTCGTTCTGCTTAGGGCTCATACAGATGAGAGTCAAGTCGCTGCTGTACGGGGCCCTGGTAGAGAGATGGTGGGACACTATGGACTCATTCCACTTCTCATCAATCGGGGAGCTAACTCTTACCCCGTACGACTTTTTGATGCTTACTGGCCTGCGGGTCGGGGTCGGCGGCCCGATTCCATGTGATCCTGACATGACGTAGTGGAGAGCCACACAGCGTCAGCTTCTCGGGGCGATCCCAGACACCACCAGTCACGGGATGGTCAGGTATAGTTGGTTCTTTGATCATTTCTCTGAGTCCCAACCCGCTACTACAGATAAGGTCGCCCAGTACACCCGCGGTTTCCTTATATATCTCCTCGGTACTACCCTATTTGCGAACAGGAAATATACCATGGGGCTATATCTTCTGGGGGCACTTGTGCACCTATCACAGGTGACAGAGTACGACTGGGGTGGCGCCGGACTGGCCACCTTATACTGCTATATGAGCTCTGTATCCCGCCATAAGGCAGATTCACTCGGCGGCTACTAGAGAGTTTGGAAGGTACACCTCATATTTACTTTTTCTATTCAACTTTACATTCTGTTCAATTTTGCATTTCTTACTCATCTTTGCTTTGCATCTCCTGTTTATTCTACTCATTTACTTCGTCCATCTTTTTCTGCTTGCAGTTCTTGGTTTACACATATTTCACCTCTCTGGCTCCGGTCCCAGTGAGGCCGATTGAGTTGTCAGTACCCCGCTCTTGGTACTACAACTCCCGATTTGAGCACCGCCGCCGTGTAGACCGAGACTTTCCCTCCTTTAGCTGCTTCTATGACACGATCACTGCTAATCAAATAACAAAATATCAACCTTTAACTTTTATATACTGTAAGCATACTGCACTATTTCCCATACTACACAATCATTCTTATACTATTGCTTCTACACTGCACTGTCATTCTCATACTACACTGTCATTTTCATACTGCTTAGATTTCTAACATCTGGCGTATGCTTCCACAAGTTGACTATAATCCTTGGGCGGACATTCCCCAAGCATCGAGGACGACCCATGTCGCTGTATGGCATGCCTTCACCATGCGGATTCTGTTTGAGGGCTCCTTTGGCCGGGCTTACTACTTGGGGGAGAGGTTTATCTGCCAGACACGAGGCGTCGCTGACCCCGACATTCCACATCCTCCTCCTCTCACAATGAGGGTAGTTGATGAACCTCCTAATGTTGGGAGAGGATGGTGATCATCATCATGAGCCCGGTGACTTCACCACCTTCTTACATACTCGGGTGATGGCGCCTCTTACCCTAGGCATGGTTCACGCTGTTTCGAAGGTTGCTGCTACTAATGTTGCTACTGCTGCAACTGGCGATGCCCCTGTTGGAGGTGCCTCTGTCGTTGCTCCCATTCCTGGGTTTCCCGTGATTCCCACTGAGATCATATGCATGCGTCCAAATGGAGAGATCAAGCAGATCTCCCTTGAGCATATTGAGAAGAGGGACCACAGGCTAGCGTTCGCTCCTGGCATCGAGCAGGTACACATTCTTTATGTTTCTACTCACTACACTCTATCTTGCTTTGTTTTCTACTATTTTTGTTCATTGTTCTCTATTACTTCTATCTACCTTTCTCAAATTCTATTCCTTTTGTAGATACCCCAGCCATATGCTGATGACCTCCTCTGGACGATCGACCGACTGCTCCTTATGGTACGGAGGAGACAGACCGCTTTAGTCACTCATGGAATTGTGGTATACTCTGTATATAGTTCACTATTGTAGCCATACTGTTTATACTCCTATTAGTCCATACATTTCAGCTTGAGCCGATGCTAGCAGTGCCCAGAGGACCATTTCTGACTGGGAGAAGAAGGAGACGGGGCCTAGTGAGGGGTCGAGGGAGAGTCGATCTAGTGAGAGGTCGAGCGAGGCAGCGCTCACCTTTTGAGAAGTCTTTTGACGGGTCTACAACCCCCAAGGACGAGGGAGAGGAGGTTTACTTACAATCTAGTAGCCCCAGCAATGACAGTGATGCACCTCCTCCACAGCCGAGGAGAAAGAGGGCGAGGAAGGGTTACTAATGAGGAGGACGACTTTGTTTTTGTTTTTGTTTTGTTTTTGTTTTGTTTTGTTTTTTGTTTTTTTTTTTTTTTTTGCTTTATAGTTAAAGACTAGCTTCAGATAGACCCTTTGTTTTTTTGAAGGATTTTCTTTTATTTTGTTGCCTTATAAAACAATGATCGGGGTTGGACCTACTAGTTTATAAAAGACAAGTTTTTTGAGTGATCTCCTTGCACAATGTGATGAATGGCGTAACCTTTGCATGGTAACTTCACACAAGACTTAAAACAAATGAATATCTGCTCTGGCATTTATTCTTAAGTCGGATAGCAACCCATAACCGGAAAAAATGTAAAATAAAACTCGATAACAGGGAAATGAAATGAAAATAACTCGAAAATACTAAAAAAGCACTTGGTACAAACAAAACAAGACTTAAAACAAAGTTGTGGTACGTCAGGACGAAGGTCAGCTTTTCTTGCAACTGCACTGATCTGAGCCACTATTTAGACCCAACCAGGCCTAAATAGGTGCAACTGGGCTTCACTGAGGCACGGTCAGGTCTAAGTGTGAGGTCGGTCAGTGGTGCCCAGCTGTCATGTACTACTCCTTCTCATCCTCTATAAATGATGCTCCTATGCTATTTTTCTGGTAGAATAGCAAGTTTTTGATATTTTGCTCTCAAGATAGAGACACTATGCAACAATAGGCTCTAAAATCGGATAGCCACTTTGGACGGCTCGAAAAAGGTGAATTTTTACAGTTTTGGCCTAAATGCCCTTTTTTCCATAAGCCGCACTTTTGTTTGCTTTCTTCTCTATGCCGCTATTCGATGTTGGAACCCGATCACTCATGTATTTCAATTCGGATCACAAGAGGTGTGTCCGACAATCAAGGAATTTCAAGCTTTAATGGAGTCCCGACGCGATGAAGAAATCTTGCCATAGCCCCGTTTTGGCCATTCCCAAGCTTTGGGACGGATGTGTGGGATAACATTACACGAGGCTCAATCGTTGGCACATGATGGAGTGCTAGACATCTCTGATTTAGTTCATCAATTTTCCAACATTGGAGATAGGAGTGACCTTCTTTGGCAAGGTCGCCGACAACATGGTCTCTGTTTATGCCTCCTTGTACAATTCCTCCTTGCGCCTAGTTTCGACGGAGCTAGTATCTGGTTGATCGAAATGGCCCAATGTCTGAAAAAGGGTAAGAGTTGCATGGGTTTGGCACTAGCCGAAACCTTAATTGGTTTAGATGCTTTCCATCAATGAGAGACTACCTGATTGGCAAGGAGTCTGGTAGTTCTCCAGGTATTATTTTACACCCTTCTAATTTATGATTCTTACATCACTAATCACTCATTCTCTGTTTTTCTCTCATAGCCTTTCTTACTTTTCTCTCATCGTGCACCTCTTTATTCTTTAATCTCTCTTATTTTTCATTCCTCTCCAAGTATGGCTGATGGATAAACTGCAAGTAGTGGACCCTTGTCCCGAGTACTTAGCCCGAGCTTAATTCTTTCGCCAACGGCTGGTGGATTTCCCCTCAGAGAGTTTATGGTGTGATTGAATGTACAGCCGGTCTGTAGCTGACATAACTTGGCATTGCCCCTGGCTTAATTTGGTTAAGATGAGCTACAGCATGTGTAAACACCCCATTTTTGACCGACTTTAAGACTCAGATGTCGTCAATTGAGCGCTTGGTGATTGTGCATGTTGTGCTCGTTCTGAGGTTTCAGAGTTTTTGGCTGAGAGCCTTGCCTTCGGGCCTCTGAACTCTTTGTGCTTTGGCTCGGTTTGTGGACCGAATCTTGTTTTCTCTTCCCGGAGGGGAGGGAGAGGTCTTGTAGACCATCTCTTTGTGGTCGTAGACCACTTTTTGTGGTCGTAGGCAACTTTTCCCATTTGGAGACTAGTTTCTAATTTTTGGAGCCTTCAGCCGCGCGCCTTGTCTCGGGACCGCTTAACGTTCTCCGTTTGGCGTGGTTTTTGAACCATGCCTTGTTGCCTCTGCCTAGAGGAACACTGTGGTCCGAGAGACCACTTTTGTGGTCGTATACCACTTTTGATGCCAGTAGACTAGTTTTCGAGGCTTTCAGCTGCATGTTTTGCCTCCCGATCTCTCGTCATGCATCCGTTTTGGTTTCTTTTTGGTACAAACCTTGTTTTCCTTGTTTAGAAGGTGGTACAACGGTGGGAGACCTGTTTTTTCCTTGGAGACCACTTTTCCTCCTACCAGCCAGTTTTCTGGTCGGATAGCTGGCTTTCTTGGTCTTTAGGCCACCTTTTCTGGTCGACCACCACACAACTTGCTTGTTTTCAGTGTGTAGACTTCTCTTACCTTTGGCCGACCAATTTTTGTTATGGGAGACCACTTGTAGTGGTCGGCCGACCACTTTTAGTAGCTGGTCGACCACTTCAAGTGGTCGGCTGATTTTTGTCACCTTTTTGGAGATATTTTCTTCCAACTGGCATAGTTGGAAGGCACCAAAACCATCCTCCATACACGTGTATGGAGGGATAGCCTTGAAGCTTAGCTTCCTTGAGAAGCTTTAGCTTTTGTTCTCTATAAGACGGAGGCTCCTCCTCCCTCCTCCTCTAGGTTTGGAAATTGGTGGTTAGAGATAGAGATACACATATATCTCTACATCTCTCTTTTGCTCTTGTTTTGTGCCTTAAAGTGTTATTTTGTCTCACTTTTGTACACAAGCACACACTCAAACACCATACTCTTGGAGTTGAGGTCCCTTGATGTTGTTTTTGGAGTTCTTGAACTGGTTTAAGCTCAGAGAAGCTGCTGGAGTTGCAGCTTATAAAGGTGGTCTTCAAGGGTGAGTTTCTAACCCTTAAATCTCCCATTTTTGCTTAAGCTTTTAGCCTTATTTTCATGTTGATTTAAACTTAACTTTCTACTGGAAAAAGCTTTGTTTTCGCATGCTTAAAATGTTTGTTTAAGGTCACTTTTGTGTTGGGGGTGATCTACTCCCTCTTAGGCCTTGTTAGGCCTTGTTTTGAGCCATCCCTTTAGGCTCTTGTTGTAGCCTTTGCATGACCTTTCTACCACTGAAATTCAGAGGATTTTTAGTGGTGGAAAGGTGGTTTTGGGGTCCCAAATAGGAGAGGGTCATCCCCTCTCCTTGTGTCTTGTGTACTTGCTTCATATGCCTCATGTTTGAGCATGTTTATTAAGCTTGTGTTGGCTTGTTCTTAGCATGTATTTGGGGTTATTTTTAGATGGCATGCCACTATTTTTGGTTGTCTTGATCATCCCTTGCATGCATAATACACTTGTAGTGTAATCCTCATAAACTAGCTTTGTATGCTTCATGAAGTAGCATGTCATTCTAGCTTATTTTCAGTCCATTTCAGCATGTCTTCGGTGATTTTTTGTCATGTCATACCTCTGTTTAGGTTTGGTTTGGTTGGCCTTTGCATGCTCCTTGCACTTGTAGTGCATTCCCATGAAGTAGCCTAATGTGTCTCATGCTTTGACATGTTATTCTAGCATGCTTTTGGCCTAACTCTAAGAAGCTTTTGTCCATGTTTTAGCATGTTCTAGCTCTGATTTGTGTTGTTTTGGTCATGCATGACTTGCTTTGTATAGCTATAAAGCATTCTAGCTTGTTAGCTTTGTGTATCAAGTCCACTAGCATGCATTGCTTGGCCTACTTGAATGATTTGGCATCATTTGTAATGTTATTTCAGTGCATGTAGCATGGTCATACACTCACATCTTTCATTTATTCAATGCGTTGGAGGGTTGGTCCTTTATGCCTTAAGAATGGGTCATTGCGTATGCCTTCATGCCTAAGCTTGTGAGCTATCATTTCAATGTATTTTTGGGGTTATTATGCCATGATATAACTATGATTTTTGTTGGTTAAGTCATTCCATGCTTGGTCTTAATAGGTGTAGTGTAATCCACCTTATTTGCCTTGTATGCATCATGCCTTATGCCCTCCATGCTAGCATATTTTGGCTTCCTTCCATACATGTTTTAGTATCATTTTGACATGTTCTAGGACTTTTTTGGGTTGCCTTTTCCATACGCTTCATGTTTTGCATAGTCGTAGTGCAAGTGTCTATGCTTGCTTCAAGCTTTGGGCACCATAGCATGCTTCATTTGCATCATGTATATGATTTGGCATCATTTATCATGATATTTCAAAGCTTATAGCATTGCCATGTTCCTACTTCATTCACTCTTTAAGTGTCTTTGAGTGTTGTGTATTGTTGCCTAGTTTATGGCTTAGTTTGTATGCTTGCATGCCTAGGTCTTTGGGCCCCTATCTCAGCATGTTTAGGTCTTTGTTTTGACCTATTTAAGCTTTGTCCATGTTTGGTTCATGCATTTGTGCCATGTATTGCATGCCCCCTTTGTAGTCCTCTTCGTTACCTTTAATGCTTTAAGGACCATTGCATGCTTTGCTTGTGTTGTTTGAATGATTTGGCATCATTTCTTACCTTATTTCAGTGCACTTGGTATTGTTACACTTCCATGTTTGTCACTCTTTGAGCACTCTTGAGAGTTGTGCTCTTGGGCCTTGTTGATAGGCCAATGCATGTACATGCGTGCCTTGCTTTTGTGCCTTCATTTCTTAGCATTGGCCACTGATTTGGGCATGACTGAGGTCTACCCCCTTTTAGTTTAAGTCCATTTAGCATGTTTATTTACATGTTGTTCGCATGCTTATTGTTCATTGCATTAAGTATGCCATCTTACATTGCATTGTGCATGCAATGTGGTTATTTGCATTGTGTATGCCAAGTTGTTTCTTTGCATTGAGTATGCATGTCCCTAACATTGCTAAGTTGCCCTTGTAGCATTGCATTGTGCATGCATGCATTAGCATTGTTCTCATGTCGTTAGCTTTGTTAAGTTGATCATGTCACATTGCATTGAGTATGCCATGTTGTTGTTTGCATTGTGTATGCCATGTTGTTGCATTGTTGTTTGGATTAAGTGTTAATCCAAGCACGAGGAACGAGGGACGCTTCATACTTGAAGTGTTGAAACGTGCCTCAATTCTCAGTCGCCGACGCTCTCTCTTGATCAAGCATGATAGAGTTTTAGGCTTTATGTGTTTACTTGTGCATTCATTTTACATTGAAATGTGCAATTTGGCTTCTCAGCCATCACGCATTGAAATGCACGATTGGTGGTCCGAGGGTCGAGAACTACACTCTCTTGAGCTCATGACATGATAGGGAGGGTGGTTGTGTACACATATCTTGCAAATACATTTCCATGCCCTTCCTTGCTCTCTGTTGCAGCAAACTGGAGAAATGCAGCAACAACTGGTTGGCCAGCCAGAAAAACTAGCTGGCCAACCACTTTTTCTGGTTTTTCAACACAGAAAGTGGTCGGCAGGTGGTCTCCAATTCCAATAAGTGGTCGGCAGCCCTCCCACAGGTCTCCAAGGTGAGTTGGAAGCTTTCTGGAGCTTGGTTCAAGGTTCTGAAAACAATTGCAAACAGAGGTAAATTGGGGCATCGCGACGGATTTCCAAACGAGGCGACCGAGCATGCATCCAGTCTTCTCCCTCTGAGAACCTCCTGCTTTATTTAGCTTCTTTACTTGGCTAGATAATTCATTCGTTCTGTACCTTTATTAGTTAATGCATTTACCTATTTCAATTCGTTTTGTAATAATTAGTTAACTAGGATTAGTTAATTAGTTTGTTTTGTAATAATTAGCTTAATTAGCTTAGATTAGCTAGTTAGCTTCTTATTCGGTCCCTCCTTCGAGAGGGCATATTGTTGTAATAAGCGTGCGTGTGTGTGATGCATGTCTTCCAACCCCCATTTATTTCTCCCTTTTACTTAACTGCTTACGATAGTTAGTTCTAGGGCATATTTCATTTAGCATACCTCATGCTTGCATGCGTGTATCCATTCATCTGTATTGCATGCACCGGGCTCGGCGCATCATACTAACTGCATTGTATTTTCAATACATTTGCTTGAATACGTGTTCAACAACATGTTACCAAGTTGCATTTTCACATGACATTCTAGGTAGCCGAGCCTATCTTAGTTACATTTTCGCATGTGTTGCATTAGCCATCTTAACATGAATTAGGATCATGCCTGATTTCTAACTAGTTCTTTGTTTTGGCTCGGAGTACACTGTGAGTGTTTACGCTTTAGCATACTGCATGTGTGTTAATGCTACCATGTTAGCATGCTTGCCATGAGGCTAATTGCTTATTTGCTATAACTGCCTGAATGTCTGTGGATGAAGGTTGGATTACTTGAATTGGAACAATTCATTGAAATCCGCATTTTAGCCTACTTGCGAGTAGCAAACTTCAAACCGTTTTCAAACGAACATGCAATGTTTTGTTCCAACTTAGGCGATCTAGTCTATGCTTGTATGCTGTGCGCATCACATAGTAATTCTAGGTTAATAATCGGAATAAGAACACATGTGTTTTTAAAAACAAGATATCATGCTAGTAAAGGCCGATCTTTGATCGGGCGAGCGGGGGTGCTCATTGCATGACCTTCCCCTCTTATACCCAAGTTCCCGAGCCAAGGCAACTTTGGTGATGACGGACACGTGGCCTTCCGCACAAGTTAGGGTTTCCTAAATTCCCCCAAAAAAAAATATTTAGGTGGTGACTCTGTATTTGGCAAAGCAATCCATGTTTGGCACTTCTTTATTAAAATCAGTTTTCCAAAACGATTTGCTGGATTTGGACTCTTTGGTTATTTATCGATCTTACATCGCACATTGTGAGATTAGATTCAAAACCATGGCATTGAGTCTGAACTTGTAGTAGCTAGAGAGCAAACGAATCCGTGCCTTCGTGCGCGGAGCTCGGGAGTTCTCGGGCACGTCTATAGTTTCTGGCGACTCTGCTGGGGAGTTAGAGAACTTGACTCGAACTCGTGATATCTTGTTTTGTTCACACTTATGTGTCTCTTTGCATTACATTTGCATTGGTACGCCTAGGACACCGTGTTTGCCATATGCTATTCCTAAACGGTTTGCCGAAGGCTTGCTTTGAAAAGTGTGCCATAAGGCTAACCGGTTGCGGGCTCTGCCACGACGGGAACACAAATCTCGATTTTTACCAAGGCACCCTTTTTGACCATTCGACCTAGTGCATATCGGAATCCATAGTGACTATTCCAAACTAGGACAGGTTGCTTACCCAATTGTAGGTTGTTTGAAATTGCTATGTGCGTAGTGAAACCCTAGCTCCTGACAAAATAGGACAGGGAAACCCTACCCCTCCATAGGGGTGTTTTGGCTCTTACTTGCATGATATTTGCTGTCAGAGTGTGCCTCTACAGGGTTGTGTGTATCAGTTTTCAAGTCTAGATATCAGGCCTACGGGCATCAGTTTTAAGAGAATCAGTTTTACCTAAGGGTATCAGTTTTGGGACAACAATTTGGGGAACAGTGATCAGTGTTGAGAATAGTGTGTTCAGCTTACAAGTGCCAACTGTGTGTTGTAAGGCCAACTGTGTGTTGTCTTTAATTTATTCAGCTCATAACATAGCACACTGCACGTTTTGGTTGTTTATTTCCTTATTATGCTTTATTTATCTTTTTGCAAGGTAGTTTAGCACTATTGCATCCGACCAGGCAGATATTCCCCGAGCACTCTGGGTTAGAGGTCAAAGACTTAATCGATCTGTGGATCTGATAGACAGACAACCAGTGTTCCATTCTTTACCCCCGGTTACTAGACGAAGGTCAGTAAGGCGCAATGTATCAGTATAGCGGTTGCCAAATCAGTGGTCAGTGACTAGTCAGGTTGAGATTTCTGAGTCTACTGCAGACATAGATATACCAGTTGTTCAGCTAAATCAGCACAATATGACAGGCATGGAAGAGATGATGCGTCAGCTCCAGGAAACTATGCAAACCTTGCAACGGGATGCTGCCCGTCAAGCTGAGGCTGTAGCCCAGCAAACAGAGTTAATTGCCAGGCTACAGTAGTAAACCGAAGCATCTGCTTCACATCCACCCCCTCCCCCACCTGGAGTTCCAATACTCGGGGAGACAACCACCGTCCAGGAAAATACGGACGTACCAACGGGGCCAGCTCCGCCCACAATCCTACCCCAGCTGTCCAAAGCACCCACCAACCTAGTGGATTCACCGTTTGAGTTTAAGGTGGATCCAATGGCGTTAAAAGTGAGCAAGCTAGAAAAGCTCTTCAAGAAGTCTCAAGGAGTTCATTCCATTCCAGATATAAAGGATGGATGTACCGACTCAGCCGTGACGCTGCCGGACCGGTTTAAGATGCCGCACATAGACCGCTTTGATGACTCTGGGGATCCTATGGTGCACCTGGGGCTGTTCTCGAGTATACTAAGGCCAATGGGCCTCTCCAGATTGCAGAAGCTTTCTCTGTTTGGCCGGACCCTGTCGGGTGTAGCGGCTATTTGGTATGCAAAATTGGAGGACTCTGTCAAGAGGAGTTGAGAGGAGTTATAGCTCAATACTCCTACAATACGCAAATCGAGGTCACAACTCGTGATCTCGAGACAACTAGGCAAGAACCAAAGGAGAGCTTCTCTGACTTCGTAACCTGTTGGAGGGCCAAAGCCTCGATGATGACCATCAGGCCGGTTGACAAAGATCAGATACGGATGGTTATGCATAACCTCCAGCCCAAGCTTATGCAAAAGATGATCGTCCTCCCCCTTCCTACCTTTGCAGATCTACATGAGATTGGAGTGGAAATCGAGGATGCCATGAAATAAGGCCTCATTGATCATGAGAGAGAGCAGCCCAAGAGGGCATTCAACCGCGGTATGAATGCAGGCACAAGCAGTGCTGCAACTACCAGATCTTCAGATGTGGGTATGGTCACCACCACCACCCCAAAAACCCTTACAGCTACCCCATTCACCAGTGCGTCCAGTAGTAGCTCACAAACAACCAGATACGCACCTAGAGGCCAGAGAGCCTGCACTCCACTATAGATGCCCCTGTCTAAAGCTCTGGGGGTTTTGATCAAGAAACGGCACTTGAAGCCCCTAGAGCCGCGGCTGTAGCCAGAAAAACTTCCTCCCTCCCATAACCTAGCTAAATACTGTGCCTTCCACCAATAGCATGGTCATGATACCGACCAGTGCTTCAGACTGGATCACGAGATCCAAGACCTCGTTGACAATAAGGTGATCGCACCTCCGAAAAAAACAAACGTCACAACCAGCCCTCTCCCACCACATAACCAAGCTCTACCTCCCAAATGCATTAACCTAATCCAAACTGGGGTTATGTCATACGACCCTAGCATATATATCATACCCTCCCACTCACCCAAGCCGGAGGTGTTCATTCCAAAAAGCACCGATCTGTGCATGTTGAGCACCTCCCTAATCTAACCCGAACCTATGGTGGTGACTATCGAGGATAGAACCGGGATGATTGTGGGAGCAGATGGGAATGATCTTTCAGAGCCTGAGAGGTCTACGAGATTTCGATACAACCCGAGCGGTTACATCACACCAACAAGTCAGCCTAAGCCAATGGTGGAATTGCCAGCGGGGGTAGAGATCAATGTCGTACGGGAGGATGGACCTAATCAGGGACTAGATGACCTAGCGGAATTGGAAGAGGACATAGCCAACCTTCAATTCTTCAATGAACAGGACTCAGAAGACGTGACTGTCAACTGGTTTGATCTGGAAGGGTCAGCGAAAGCTACAGGGTGGCTCAGCGACAAGCCAGACGTTATTGAACAACCTCAGCTAGAACAAGGATCGTTAGAAATGGGAACATCAACAGTGGTTGAAATGGCCCAGAATCAGGAGCAACCGCAAGAGAGCACCGGTGTTAAGAATTTTGCTCAGAATACGAGCAGTCTGAGTACGAAAGATGCTAAATAGCAGGCTGCGCTGAAGCAGTTTCAGTAGGAAAAGATCAAAGATCTGGAAAGGGCCAGAAAGGCCAAAGCCCCTAAGGAGACGGAATGTGCTGTGCGCGCAGGAGTAATTGCAACAGAACCGGATAGCTTCCTGTTGATGGCCAACGGGATGTGGTGGGTAGATGATGATCTATGTCTTGCCCACACCAATGAAGATTGGGGGCAGAACCAACCAGATGATACCTGGTACGTGGGAGAGGTTCACTACATGACTGGAAATGGGCGGTATTTCAAGCCCCCACACTTGGATCAACTAGAGGCGTCCGAAAAGGACAAAGAGGCAGAGAAGCAGAAAGATAAACTGCTCAAAGAGGAGGCTGTGCTGAAACAGCTTATGAAGATACAAGCACACATCTCTATCTGGGGACTGCTTATGGCTTCAAGAGTTCGTGGACAAGCTGTCCTTTCTGCAATGGACAAGGCCAAACTCTCAATAGATACCACGCCTAAGCAGCTAGTAGGGTTGGTCTTTCTGGGAGGAGCTTTCCAGACGTTGACCTTCACTGACAAGGAGTTGCCGCCTGAGGGGGCAAATCATAACAAACCACTCTACATCTCTGTCGAGTGTAAAGACAAATGGGTACTGGTGGTTCTTGTTGACACAAGATCCGCTATCAATGTGTGCCCGTCGAGGACGGCATATGCAATCGGGTTGAAGCCCGCCGACTTTGTCCCTATTGCCCAGGTGATACAGGCGTATGATAACACCAGCAGAGAGGTGATGGGGACTGTACAGATTCAGACTCAGGTTGGTCCAGGACAACACGATGTTGACTTTCATGTCTTGGACATTCCCGCAACCTTCAATCTACTCCTGGGGCGGTTGTGGCTGCACCAGGTGAAGGCAGTCTCTTCTACCACGCACCAGATGCTCAAATACCCTCACGGGAAGGGAGTGGCCATTATTTTCGGGAATTCTTCAATCCATCCGCCGCCAAAGGTTTCTACACCACTTCTGAAAATTGAACACGGCGCGAAGGATGTGTTCCTGTCAGGATTTACCCTAGCCGAGGCTCGGGTTGTATAGAGTATCTTAGCTGTTGATGAGGAGCTCTATGTCAGCGCACAATCAGTCTACTTTATGAACAAGCTACAGCACATCCCCGGGATGGGATTAGGGTACAGTGGCTGGAAAGGCGGTGCAACATCGGCCGAAGTGCCGCATAACCCACATACCTTTAGTTTAGGTTATCTGCCTAGCAAGGAGGACTGGGTGAGAAAAGGGAAATGGCCAGAAGAGCCAGACTAAGCAGGCGGGGAAGCATTTTGAGTTGATGCACCGACCAATCTGGGGTACCCTGAACGGACGCTTTGTCCGAGAAGGGGAGGACTTCCCGTTCTGCGGCTTCCCAGAGCCATGGCTAAATGCAGAGAGGAGGCGCTTGCCGGGATTCGAGATATTCTTTGACTTGCAATTGTCTGGGGATGATGTTGCCGAGGAGCAGACAAACCTGATAGCTAAAGCTAAGCAGTGCAAAGAAGAGGCTTCTGAGAGCACAGAGTTTCAAATGGGGGTAGCACTGGCTTGTCTACTCTCAGATCCTCAGATCGTACAAGAGTACTTGGGGGATGACCTCTCAGTGTTCATGATTGGGAATGAAACAGCTGTGAGCCGATCTTCAAACATTTTCGATGCATCCATCGCACCCTCCCTCGTCTAGCAATACGAGGAAGGCTTCTTATCAAGCAGCATCGGGTCAGGTAGTGAGCCAGAATCTGATCACACTGAGTCTGTAGAGTCAGAGTCAGGTTCCAGCTCGTCCGAGTCTGAGTCCAGTATTCTTGAGGGTGACAACCCGGATGCCACAGTCCTATCTAGGTCGTCTTTTTCTTTTTCCTTTGAGTCTGTTGTAACAGAGGAATCAGGCGACTTGGAAGAGATTAATGAGAAAGGCGCGGCTGTGGCCTTTGATTACTTTTCTGTGCCCTTAATTTATTGCATGAATCAGAATTTTCAAAATTTTGATGAAAACGACGAGAAAGAAATTCCTCCGGTTTTGCAATATTTGCTTGATCAAAAGCAGAAGAGGTTTGTTAAACCCTTGGTTGATGAAATCACCCAAATTAATGTTGGTACTAAGAAGGACCCGTGACTGGTCCAGATTAGGTCCACGTTGTCTTCGAAGGAGCGCGGGCGCTTAGTCGCTTTGTTAAAATATTTCAAAGATGTTTTCGCGTGGTCCTATGAAGACATGCCTGGAATCAATCCTGAGACTGTACAGCACTGGATCCCTCTTGACCCAGAGGCCCAACCTGTTAAGCAGAAACTCAAAAGGATCCACCCAGACTCGGCTCTCAAGATCAAAGAAGAGGTCACCAAGCAAATTGACGTAGGGTTCTTGCTGGTGTTTGAATACCTAACTTGGTTGGCCAATATCGTTCCGGTGCTGAAGAAGGACGGCAGAATTCGGGTATGTGTGGATTTCAGGGATTTGAATAAAGCCAGTCCGAATGACGACTTTCCTCTGCCGCATATCGATGAATTAGTGAACTTCACTGCTGGGCATGCGTTGCTCTCATTCATGGATAGTTTTTCAAGCTACAATCAGATATTGATGGCACCCGAAGACCAAGAAAAGACTGCTTTCACCACCCCGTGGGGAACCTATTGTTATAGGGTGATGCCATTTAGGCTGAAGAATGCTGGACCTACGTATCAATGGGCTGCGACCACGATCTTGCATGATATGATCCATAAAGAGGTTAAGGTGTACATGGACGACATGATTGTCAAGTCCAAACAAAGAGAAGGCCACTACACCGCCTTGCAGAAATTCTTCCAAAGGATCAGAGAGTATCTGTTGCAGCTGAATCCTCAGAAGTGTACATTTGGTGTTACAGCGGGAAAAATGATGGGGTTCTTGATCACACAGAGAGGTATCGAGGTCGATCCTTCCAAAATCAAGGCCATCTTAGAAATGCCACCACCAAGGACTGAAAAGGCGGTGCGAGGCTTTCTGGGTAAAGTGCAATTCGTAAGACGGTTTATCGCAAAATTAACCTTGACTTGTGAACCACTCTTTGGTCTCCTAAAGAAAAGAAATAAGTTCCAATGGGACGGCCGATGCCAAGCAGCTTTCGAGCAGATCAAACAATATTTACAGAACCCACCTGTGTTGTCACCACCTGAGCTGGGGAAACCGTTGATTCTGTATCTTTCAGTGACTAAAACTACAATGGGCTGCATGCTTGCACAGGAGTCTGAGGACAAAGTGGAGAAAGCTATCTACTATCTGAGCAAGAAAATGCTGGATTACGAGACCCGCTACACTCTACTGGAGAAGGCTTGTCTGGCCTTAGTATGGGCTACCAGGAAGTTGCGGCACTACCTGTTAGCTCACTTTGTAATACTGGTTTCGAGATTAGATCCCATCAAATATCTCTTCGAGAAACCAGCACTTACGGGTAGGCTAGCTCGTTGGTTACTTCTGCTTTCCGAATTTGATCTAAAGTATGTAACGCACAAATCAGTAAAAGGGAGAGCGATAGTGGAGTTCCTAGACGATCACCCGGTTGAAGGGGATGAAGCAGTTAAGTATATATTCCCAGTTTTGCATGTCGAGGAAGAGACTTGGACGATGTACTTTGACGGAGCGTCAAACCAATACGGGTATGGGATAGGGGTGTTGCTGATAGCACCCGACAATTCCTTCATACCTTTGGCATTCAAACTCCGGTTCAAAGTATCGAACAATGAAACAGAGTATGAGGCATGTATTGCTGGATTAGAAGCTGCCCTAGAACTAGGGGCAAAATGGTTGGATGTCATCGAGGACTCGAACCTTGTTATATCTCAAGCTAAAGGAGATTGGAAAGTTAAAGAAGAAAATATGAGAATCTATCACCAGACCTTGGACGTGTTGATTCCTCGGTTTGAGAAACTAAACTTCGCTCATCTGTTAAGAACAACGGGTTCGCGGATTCACTAACAAATCTATCTTCTATGATAGACATCCCTTTCGGAGTCTGGATGCGTCCGATCATCATTGAACAGAAATTTATGCCGGCCTACGAGCTGATTGCTGCCATAGATGAGGTACAAGATGAGAATCCTTGGTATTACGACATCTGGAACTTCTTGGAAAAGAAAGCATATCCACCAGGGGCAAATGCCAAAGATAAGAGGGCAATTCGAAGAATGGCTGCTCAGTTCATCGTCTGCGGGGGTAAACTGTACAAGAGAGGTCATCTGGGGATGCATAAACTGTGTGTTGATGCTGAAGAATCCAAGCGCCTGATGGAGGCCATCCATGGAGGTGAGTGCGGAGCGCATATGAACGGGGTGATGCTAGCCCAGAAGATCCTAAGACAGGGTTATTACTGGTCCACCATGGAGGAGGATTGTATCGGCTTTGTTCGACGATGCCATGAATGTCAGGTCCATGCAAACCGCATGAACATTCCGCTGTCGAAGCTGTACAATATGACCTCGCCATGGCCATTTTCAGTCTGGGGGATTGATGTGATTGGAGCTGTCACTCCGAAGGGGTCCAATGGGCATGAGTACATTTTGGTAGCGATAGACTACTTTACGAAGTGGGTTGAGACCCAATCTTACGCGGTGTTGAAGGCATCGCATGTTGCAAAGTTCATCAGGAACAACATCATCTGTCGCTACGGGGTCCCGAACGAGATTATTTTGGATAATGGTTCCCACTTTAAGAAGGAGGTGGTCGACTTGTTGGAGAAGTACAACGTGGCGTTTCATAAGTCATCTACATATCGGCCGCAAACCAACGGAGCAGTTAAGGCCACCAACAAGAACATCAAACACATTCTGCAGAAGATGGTGGAAACCTACCGGGACTGGCCAGATAAGTTGCCGTTTGCTCTTTGGGGCTACCGGAATTCAATTCGAATTTCTACTAGAGCAACTCCATATTTCTTGGTTTATGGGATGGAGGCTGTTCTGCCTATCGAAGTTGAAGTTCCGTCATTACGGGTATTGGCCGAGTGTCAGATATCTGAGGCAGATTGGCAGCAAAGCAGGTTCGAAGAACTCATGCTCTTTGACAAGAGGAGGTTGAAAGCACTGTATCATGTTTAGGGTTATCAACAAAGAATTGCCAGGGCGTTCAACAAGAAGGTTAAGTCCAGGAATTTGAAGGAAGGAGATCTTGTGCTCAAAGACAACTGAGCTCCCATCCATGACCCTAGGGGCAAGTTCAGACCCAATTGGACTGGCCCTTACATCATCAAGTCTATCTGGTCAGGTGGAGCTGTCGTTCTGATGGACCTAGATGGCCTAGAGTTCTCCCAGCCAATCAACATGGACAAGTTAAAGAAATACTACCCCTGAGTGGCTCGCTAGGTCGAAAACCCGAAACGGCGACCCAGGCAAAAGTTAGAGCATGAAAAATTTGAAATTATAAAAACTGAGCTCGCAAGGTTGAAAACCTAAAAAGGGCGGCCTTGGCAAAAATTAGAGCGCAAAAGGAGAGTGTTAATACACGAGTGAACCCAAGCCGAACTACGTAAGGCTTGATTCCCATATTTGGGATACGTAGGCAACTTCATTCTGAAGTCCAGCCATAAACACTTCCCCGATCAACTTCGTCCATGTGATCATGTTTGGTCATCTTTGTCTACTCTGCATTCAAGAGCTCGGTTGTGATCTCCAGTGCAGTGCTATTCAGAATAGGGGCAACTTTCCAGTTGATAGGATCCAGGGTTGTGCATCTCAGCGATAGATCTCAGGCGTGTCCAGTTCTGATCCATATCGAAAATGGTTTTGAAAAGTTTTAATAAAAGTTGATTTTGTTCAAATTCATCTTTTTACAACTTAGACCATTTTTGGACCAAACGAAAAATTTTTAGTACTCACAACCTTCAATTGTATTGATTTCAGTACAGAGTTCTCCTACTCTTGAATACAAATTGAAGTTGCTTTTTATTATATTCATAAAGAAAACTTGAAAGTACTGATAAAGCAATAAATTTGGGGCATAGATAAGTCAGGTGTTCCTGCGCCCCCTCCCAGAGCTGGTCAAAGCCTCTGATGCCAAAGTAGGCCCAACCTGCGCCTCCTCAACATGCCAAGCTATGCACTCATCAGAGAGGGTGCAACTGAAAGTGGGAGCGGGGTCCAGAAGCTCTCTCGTCCTCCATGCTGTGGCATACCGGGCTAGCTATGCACCTCGGACCGGAAATACAGTCAGGTACTTTATCCCATCTTTCGAATAAGTCTGATCATGACCGAACTGGCGCCAGAATCGAAATGGGAAGTAAAAGACAGTGTGTCAGGCCGATCAACTGAATCCTGGGCTGGCGGGTCATGCTGTAGCTCATCGCCGGTAAATTGAGCCAAGGGTAGTGCCAAGCAATACTGGTAGCAGATAGACTGTACATCCATTCGAACCACCATCCCTCATCTGGGGCATCGACTAGACGTCGTCGGAAGAAATAGCCGCGAGCTGAATATGCTGGGTATGAGTCCACAACCTTCAATCTATCCATCAACCATATCTGGAGAGGGATAAAAATGAGAGATTAAATAATAGAGAGGTGTACGTGGAGAGAAAAGTGAGAAAAAGGATTTTGAGAGAAAAATCGAGCCTGAGGGCCGAGTGATGTGAGAAATATATGTGAGATAGGGTGGGAAACATTACCTGTAGCAGTAGTGGACTCCCCACAAATCTAGTCGTCTCTTGGCGACAGAAAGCGTCCAAACCCATCAATGTCTCAGCCAATGTCATGGCGATGCAGCTCTTACCTCTTTTAAGCCCTTGGCGACTTCAATCAAACGAATGCTAAACCCTCCGGAACCTAGGGCGAGCAAGAAATGAGACAACATGCACAAGCAAAGTGCATGTCACCAAAAACCCTGCCAGTCATGGTCGCCGCGGTCACCGGCATCAGAAAACTGACAAACCAAGCTACGGATATCCAGTACTCCGTCGCGAGTTAATGATCGAGCGTCATGCAAAGTGAGCCCGCACATGCATCTTAAGGCTTGGACATGGCCAAAATGAAATTGTGGCAAAATCTCTTCCTCGCACTCGGACTCCATTAGAGCTTGGAAGTCTTCGAAAATAGGACATATCTCTTGTCCACCAAAGCTAAAGACGTGAGTTACCGGATTCCAAAACCCTGTCGTGACATAAAGGAACGGAAGACGCAGCGGGGTGCGACTCATCGTGAATAGTGTATTTATGCCGAAGCCCCAGAAATTCACCTTTTCCGAGCCATCGAAGGAAGCAATCCAATTTGTGAGATTTTGGACAAGAAATGCCTCCATTTTGGTGCAAAACTGAGTTAGAATGAGGGAACCACGAAGCTGGAACCTTTATGAAGGATAAAGCAGTGTTTGGAGGACAAGTGTCAGAAAACTGGAGGT
Organism: Camellia sinensis; assembly: GCF_004153795.1. Taxonomy (NCBI): domain Eukaryota; kingdom Viridiplantae; phylum Streptophyta; class Magnoliopsida; order Ericales; family Theaceae; genus Camellia; species Camellia sinensis. The sequence continues at coordinate 407,231 of NW_021025417.1, forward strand.
CCCAGGCTAACTGGTCGGCCGACCACTTTTTCTGGTCGGCCAGCCAGTTTTTCTGGTCGACCAGCTACTTTTCTGGTCTCTAGGCCAAGAAAGTGGTCGGCTAGCCACTTTTGGTGGTCGGCCATGGAGCAAAAGTTGTCTACAGCCTTTTCCTTGCCTCCAGAAGAGAGTCTCTAGCTTTCCTGTGTACGGAGAGTGCTGAAGGTCCGAGTTTACCTCTGTTTCGGATGCATTCTGTCCCCTTGTTTGTCTAAAATGTATTTGTTTATCGAGTTGTTGCTCTTTGCTTATCGAGTTGTTGTTCATTTGTTTATCGAGTTGTTGCTTTTTGTTTATCAAGTTGTTGCTCTTTATTTATCGAGTTGTTACTCTTCGCTTATCAAGTTGTAAACTTGTTAAAGTCTTGTTGTTATTTTTAGGATTGAGTCGTTTTGTTGTGTTGGTTCACTACCTGACTTGGCAATGCACGATGTTCAAATTCCATTCAATCCATTATTTGTGCAAAATGATGCAATGTGATGCTTAGAATACAAATACAACACCTTTTTGAACGAAAAGCCATTTTCATTCCATCATGTTTCCTTTTTGCAACATTTTACAACAGGGTACAAGTTTTGAAGAAAATAAAACTACCTAAGCTGTACAATGTGCTACAACTACATGTAAAAAGAAAAATAAAACAGGAACATCTGCATCAGTGCTATCAAGCTCAAGACCGAGAGGCCCTCTTCACCCTCTTCGACTGAGCAGCCTCTGCGCCACCATCGTCGGCATCTCCGTCTAAATCAGAGCCACCATCCTCGGTAGCCTCCTCAGTGTCGCCTCCACCCTCCGAATCAGAACCAGAGCTATCATCCCTACATGCAGATGTCTCTGACTGTGAATGCGCTGACTTCTCCTCCTCGCTAGACTCCTCGTCATAACTGACAGGTGCTCTGCGCCTGCCTCGGCCACGAGTCGAGGCCCCTGTCCTAGCTGCTCGAGAAGGCTGGGATGGCCCGGGCTGTACAGGTGCGACCTGAAAAGACAGTTTGAATATATCAGCCAGAGTATGTATATCAAATGCAAGAATGATGCATGGAGTGAGTGCATGCAGATATAGTATGTGAATGTGGTGTGTTAGATGTGCTCTACACATGCAGTGAATCAGTATAGTGAAATGTTCAGTTTTGTATGTCATCAGAAGTATGATAAAAGCAAGAAGACTAGAAAATACCGGGATACTGTATGAGTGCAGCAGTGTCTCCCTCCGTAAGGCCATGCCCTCGAGCGAGGCCACCACCCCGAGTAACCCCTCAATATACTCTCTGGGAGGCTGCAGACACAAGTTCCAGTCATCAGTGAATGAATGAATGTCTAAATATCTGAGTGATAAATGAAAACTGTGAAGCGTACCGGTGGTGAGTCAGGGTCACTGATGTATCGGTGATCGGGCAATGGAGGCTCCAATGGAATCTGGTATGGTGTCCCATATTGCCAGCCTGTCAGCTCGGTCGAAAGATCTGGCCACCCGACACACTGCCAAGTCAAGGACATCCCTCTAGTCCCGCCTCTCGATGTGCCGGCCCCGCTGGTCAAAGGAATGTCTCCGGCTCGGGCGCGATTGGAGGAAGGCATGTCAGCAGCTCTCCTCCTGGGGGTACGGACACCTGACAGCGGAGGCATCAGGTACGTATGGCGATATGTCGCGTAATCCCCCTCCTCTAGGAAAAGGACCGCGTCAATACCCAACATAAGGTCCTCCGCCTTCCGGGGTGTGAGACCCCCTACGGACCGCATCTCTGGTGAAGGTAGTGAGGGATGTCCTGATCGGAGTTGCCTATCGTCTGGCGCATGAAGTGCTCTCCAAGAAACCAGGCCCTACAGACTGGTCCCTCAAGCAAAACCCTGTATCGCGAGGAGCCCCATGCCCGAGCAAACAGAAATCAAGGATTCCCTGGCATGTCGATCCAAGGCTGCCAGGTCACCTACGGGTAACAAGTGCATAAATTGATTAGATGTCATAAATATACAAGATGAATCAAAGTTGAAAGCATGAAGAACTGAGAGTTCTGGATTACCTCCGTCACCTGTACAGTATCAAAGAACTGTCGGAGGTAGGGCAGAGTCTCCCGGGGCCTGGGCCGGCGCCGACCCTCAAATCTGCGTGAGTAAGGGATCTCAAGGGGTGCCTCGACCTCGAGCTCAAGGGCCAACGTCGGGAAGTATGCATAAACCCACAGCTGTAAAAGGCAAGACAGTGGCTATCAGAATACAAAATATATAGAAAATACAGAATGCTTAGTGCAAAATGCGAATACAGAATGTATAGAAAATGCAGAATGTTGAGTGCGGAATATAGAGTACAAAATGTAATGTGTGCAGTATGCAGTGTACAGATAATGAAAAGCAGTAATGTAAATCAAGAGGGCAGAATATACCTCCCAAGCTCGCCCGTAGCCTCCAACTATGGTCCCCCGCTCGCGGGAGGTCGCGCTCATGTAGCAATAAAGGGTAGGGAGGGCAGCGCCACCCCAATGAAAGTGTCGAACCTGTGATAGGTCCACCAAGGCACTAAGAAGATAAAGCCCGACTGTGTTCCCCCTGTCGGAGAACAAAGTGGTCTTAAGGAGGAACATCAAAAATCCTCGAGCATACTGTTGTATGGCCTCAATGGTCTGGGGCGTAGTCCTCCGGTACTGCTCGGCGAACCAAGTGTACCAGACCCTGCCCGATGATCTGTCAATCGGCGGACGAGCTCTGAGCAGATAAATCCAAGCGGCCTCCCACTCGCCCATATCTGCGTCATATGGGATCGGCCGGCCTCCCACGTCAAGGCCTGTCAGTATGGAGAAGCCATATAGGGTCATCGTCATGTCCCCGGTGGCTGAAAAAATGGAAGGAGTTTGTGGTGTCCCACCATCTCTCTACAAGTGCGCCCAAGGGGGTCCTGCTCACTAGATGACGTGACAATCCTGCACAGAATGGGCCAAACCCTGGCTCGTCCACAATATGTCGGATAGCGTCTGGTAGCTCCATATACCACTCCCTCGTGAGGATCGATCCATAACCCCGTGTGAAACGGGAAGATACCTGCATTCAGAATGAAAATTGTGAGCTGTGTGTTCAGAATTGAAAAGTGTGAGCTGTGTGTTCAGAATGAAAGGTATGAGTTGTGTGTTCAGAATAAAAAAGTATGAGTTGTGTGTTCAAAATGAAAAATATGAGCTGCATGCTAAGGAAAAAAGCATACTGTGCTATAGACTACGTGTTCAGATTGAGTAGTGTGCTATAAACCGAATACTGTGCTATGGACTGTGTGTTCAGATTGAGCAGCATGCTATGTTATGAAAAAGTACATCGTGTTATGAACTGCATGTTCAGATTGAGTGGTGTGCTATGTTATGACAATAAACCGAATACTGTGTTATGGACTGCGTGTTCTGATTGAGCAGTATGCTATGTTATGAAAAAGTACATCGTGTTATGAACTGCGTGTTCATATTTAGCGGTGTGCTATGTTATGACAATAAATCGAATACTGTGTTATGGACTGCGTGTTCAGATTGAGCAGTATGCTATGTTATGAAAAAGTATATCGTGTTATGAACTGTGTGTTCAGATTGAGCGGTGTGCTATGTTATGACAATAAATCGAATACTGTGTTATGAACTGCGTGTTTCGATTGAACAGTGTGCTATGTTATGAACAGGTATACTGTGTTATGAACTGTGTGTTCAATTGAGCAGTGTGCTATCTTATGAAAAGGTATATTGTGTTATGAACTGTGTGTTCAGATTGAGCAGTGTTATGAGCCGTGTGCCAACTAAACAGAATGTTGTGTTATGAACTGTGTGTTCAGATTGAGCAGTGTTATGAGCCATGTGCCAACTAAATAGAATGTTGTATTATGAACTGTGTGTTCGGATTGAGTAATGTTATGAGTCGTGTGCCAACTAAACAGAATGTTGTGTTATGAACTGTGTGTTCAGATTGAACAGTGTTATAAGGCGTGTGCCAACTAAACAGAATGCCGTGTTATGAACTGTGTGTTCAGATTGAGCAGTGAAATGAGCTGTGTGCCAATTAAAGAGAATGATGTGCTATGAACTGTGTGTTCAGATTGAGCAGTTTAATGAGCTGTGTGCCCAAAATGTGCTGTGTGCCAAAATGTGCTGTGTGCCGAATTAACAAAGTGTTGTGTGGTGAGCTGTGTGCCAAATTAGCAGAATGCTATGTATGAACCGTGTGTTCAGAATGAGTGGAGTGATGTGTATGTCAATATGTTCAGAACGAGCAGATATGATATATAGCGAAAACATGGAATGTGCGAGAAATGCAAAAGTAAAGTACGCACCTCATGCGCGCGATGAGATAGATGGGACTCTGGCTCCGGTAGCAGCAGGTCTGCGGGCGCTCGCCACGCAAAGTCCGTGAAGTGATGGAAGGTGCTAGGAGGTAGAATATGCTCCTACGGGTCGTACTCCTCCGGGTCGAACAGCCGAATCCTCGGAGGCAACGATATAATGCCAGGCTCGTCCTCTGCATATGGAGAACCTCCGCCATACAGCATATCATTGGCAATCTGAAGAAATCTGCAAGATGATGCAAAAATGAGCAAATTGAGCCAAATTGCAAAAAAGTCAACAAAAGTCGACTCTCGAGAAGAGAAAAAGTCAACAAAAGTCAACGCCCGAGAAAAGGTGCTAAACTTTGAGACAAACATACCTCAAGTGGTGAAAATTGAGAAAGAAGCTCCGAAAACAAATTCTAATCGGTTCAAAACGAAGAGAATCGAAAGTTTTCGCGAGATAACTTCGCGTGGGGCGTTGGAAAACGCGTCTAAAGTGCAAATCTGAGAGAGAAAAGGGTCTAAGGGAGGAAGAGAAATTGATTTCGGCCTTGGAGATGTGAGCAAAACTGATTTGGAGTTGTGTACTTAAAGATCCGAGCATTAAAAGACAAAACTGCCCCTGTTTTCATAAACTGGTCGGCCAGCCAGTTTTTCTGGTTGGCCGACCACTTTGGTGGTCAACAAGTGGTCGGCCACTAGCCTAGGTGGTCGACCATCCCTCCTCGGTGGTCTCCAAGGCCCCTTTAAAATCTGTTTTTCAAAACGATTTGCCGGATTTGGACTTTTTGGTGATTTATCAATCTCACATCGCACATTGCAAGATCAGATTAAAAACCGTGACAATTTGAGTCCGAACTGTAGTGAGTCCCAAATGAACAAAACGGGATTCCCTCCCGGGACGTTTGGGGATGTCTACAGATAGTATATGTATTTGTTGGATTATACTATATTTATGGATTTTTATTTTGTTTGATATGTATGGTTAATAGTTAAGTTTTGTATGTGGTTGAAATTGAATAGTACAGGTTGTAAAGAAATATTTTTATTGAATGGTTAAGAATTGAATGAATGAATGAATAGATGAATAATTTTGTATATGCATAAGTTATAGGTGGCACAAAAAATATTGCAGAATAAATTATAAAAACTAAATGAGACATTTTGGTGACTAAACAAATGTCATGGATTGGCTTTTGGCTACAAAAATTTTAGTCGCCAATTGTGAAAAAGTGAAACTTTTGGCTACTAAAATGTTAGTCACCAATTGTAAAAAAGAAACTTTTGGCTACTAAAATTTTAGTCGCCAATTCTCAAAGAATAAAATTTTTGGCTACCAAATAATTAGTCGCCAAACATACATGCTCAATTGGCTACTAAATAATTTAGTCGCTAGAAGTAAATATATTTATATATTTAATTTTTTTTAAAAAAAATATGGCGACTAAAAAAAAATATGGCGACTAAGGTTTTAGTCGCCAATAGGCCACTTTTGGCTACCAAAAAAATTTTAGTCGCCGATTGTTTCCCCGACAAACTATAGGCGACTAAATGGGCGACCAAATATATTAGTTGGCAAAAGTGATTGGCGACTAAAAACAAGGCTTTTGGCGACTAAAATTTTAGTCACCAAAAGTGAAATTTCTTGTAGTGGAAGGGAAAAAAATCAAAACGACGTCGTTTTGGCACTACTGTAGGGATAGCTGGCACAAAAGATGATCTGGACAAAGAGTAGTGCTGCTGGGTTCTAAAACAAATCTTTTATTATTCATTATTCAAAGATAATTAACAAAAATAAAAACAAATAAATAACAAATAATATCACTCACACACTACAAGAAATTGTATTTTTTGCAACGCAACAAAATATGTTGCTAAAAGGGAAAATTCGTTGTGGAACTCTGCTCCCAATGTAGCAATTGATTAGGTTTCTTTTAATTTCAAACTTAAACTTGAGATAATTTAAAGGGAAAAATTATTTGTTGATTCTGGGGCGTGACGTGACTATGTCCTAGGCTAATCATAAATTTCTATATCTTTTTATATTTCTCAATCACTCAATATAAAATCATAGACTTCATCTCTTTTATCAATTACAATTATGTAGACCTCCACGTGGTGCTGCCTCTAGACTAACCAATAACTTCTCATTTAAAGATGTCATTATCAGTCTCGTTTTGATAATTCAAATTTTTATTTTGTAAATCTCTCCATCTATATCATTTATAGAAAAAAAAATTAATTTGATAATTGTAACTTCTTTTTTTTTTTTTGTCATACTTATCTTTGAAAAAATGAACGATGAATAAATTATTTAAGATAGACCATTAATTTTTTAAAGATAAACATTATAAAATGAAATTTAATATGATTATACATAAAATGCCCTCTACAAAATGAACGGTTTAAATTGTTAAAATAAGACTTATGATAGGTCTTACTGGCCTTCAAATTCAAATTTAAACTTAAGAGACGCCTAATAATGCAGAAGTACTAGATATTCAAAAAATATTACTGAGAAAATATAATCAATAATCTATATTTCATAGGTGAGGCTCACATCTTAATAATTTCAAATTTACACCACATACTCACTTTTGAAATAAAATTAAGAATAAATTTTCATAATGCATAGAATTTTTGGTTTGGAATCTAAGGTTGGACATATGTACTTGTTTACAGTTAACAATAGGGGTGTACACAGATTGAATTGGTCCATTTTAAAGTAAGCTGAACCATTTTTTACAGTTTCAAAAAAATTAGAACTATAATCGAACCGTCAACTTGTGAAATCGGACCAAAACCAAACCATAGAAAGTAGTTTTGGTTCAGTTCAGTTCAATAAATGCAATACAAAAGCACTAAGCCTATGTAACTGAGTATGCCCTTTCAAATTGTCCCTATTGTAATGGAAATTCTTTAATTCAAGATGTAATTTATACAGTTTGTACTCTTTATCAACTGGGTATTTAGATTTATTACTCTTAATTTTATTTGTTCAATTAAAATAATTGAATAACCAAACAGACGGGAAAAGTAAACCAAAAGCCGAAAAGAAAAGGCAAAAGGTTAATTTCTCTCCAAGTACCGAAAAAGCCTATTAAAGAACAGAATGAGAGAAAAACTTCGATCTGACCAAAACCTAATCGCAAATTCTCATCAGAGTGTGCTAAAGAAATAAATGAAAGATAATCAAATTAAATGAATTTAAACACCTTAAATAACAAAAAAATATATATTATAATTACACGGAATCGACAGAGTCACACGAAATCGACAGAGTCATGGAGGTTGATGACAGACCTTAATTTATCAAAATGCAGCGAACATACAGGCATTGCAATTTCACATTGAAAGTCACTGAGGTTTTCCGGAAAAGCTATATAAAAAAAATAATAATAAAAAGATCAAACAAAGGTGCGAAAGCAGATTGAATTTGAACTAAGATGCATGCATCAACATGAAACAAATGCACAACAATTTGTCTAATCAAATCATAACACTTCCCATCTAACAATCAAACAAAAACTAATTAGCAGAGAATTAAAAAATAAATACAAAAAAAACTAGAAGCGAATTATCTTTGAATCTGAACTAAGATGCATATATCAACATGAAACGAAAACGTGTCAATTTGTCTAATTAGATCATAAGACTTCATCTAACTATCAAACAAAGAATTAAACAAAAAATGCTAACTAGAATAGAACTTTATCTTTTGTCTAATTAGATCATAACACTTCTAATTAGCAAAGAATGAAACAAAAAAGCTAACTAGAATCGAATTTATAACAGCAAAATACAAATGAAATCAAGCACAACATTACTTTAATTACCTAACATTGAGAATGCGAGGCTCGAGAAAATCATGTATGATTGGAGGCAATCGAATAGGGGATCCAGATCATGAGGTGTTGTTCAAAATAGAGATATAATGGCGAGAAAATATTGAGGTCGGAGATTGGAATTTGCACCATGGACAACTAATAATCACTAGTAAGAAGAGAAGAGACATCCACAATCAGATTGCTGAAGCAGAAAGTGCAGAAGGTATGAAACTGGATGGGTTGATTTGGGGGTGGGTTTCCTTGAAGGTATGCGAAAAAAACCCTAGAGGCCGAAATTGGGGGAATAGAGATAGAGATACAAAGATACACACACACACAGAGAGAGAGAGAGAGAGCGAAATATGAAGGACATACTTGGGGGTAGTGCTCCAATGGTGGATCGTAATGTGAGATAAGAAGAGAATGGTTGCTGGTTTGCGATGGTGACATCAATGGCGGTGGTGGTCGTCAAGGCAATGGTGAGCAGCGGTGGCCATGCGATAATGTGCAACAATGGACGATTGACGGACACTATGTGGTCCTGTGCGACATTAAGATGAGCAACGGTGGCTTCGACATTGATGCTCTACATATTTGAGCCCTTGCTGGTGGGATGGGAGTGATTCTGAGTCGCACAAAGATAGAAGATGCAGATGGAGAGAGAGAGAGAGTTGAGCATGAAAATGAAAAGAAAAATTAGAGGCACCAAGATATCATAAAATTTGGGGATTTTGGGCACCAAGGGCTTGACAAAAACAAGGGTTTATTTATTTATTTTTATTTGTGTGTGTGTGTGTGTGTGTGTCTATTAGCGACCGCACAACAAAGGCTATGGCCAAAAAAAAACTACTTTTTTTTTTCTCTTTTTGATTCGGTAATTGTTGTCGTAAAAAGTGGACTATTGGCGACAAGATATTAATCTTTGCAAAAAGTTACTTTTTGCGACGAATAATTATGTTATCGCAAAAGGTTCTGTCATATGCCTATTTTCTAGTAGTGTAATAAGTAATTTTTTATTTTTTCAGCCAATTTTTTTTTTAGTTTTTTAGAAAAAGAAATGTTGAAACTAGTTCTAAAAATAAAACCAAATATATTGAAATTGATAATCTAACCACATTCTTTGAAAAAGTTTAAATTATCTCGAATTAGCCATCTCAACTTAAGAATATGATTGGGTTTGATGGGTTCATTTTGTGATCTAATTCAATGATCACTTTAATTTTAACAAGAATATTTAAAACTCTTTCAAAAGTTATAATAAAAACACAAACCACTAAATCAATTCATTTTACTAGCAAAACTTTTACCAACCAATAACGTTATCGTCGCTAAATGTTTAACTCTTTGCCCACGCCAACTTGTCATCGCCAAACGTAAGCACACTAATAGCAACGCTCATTGTGTTGCTAAAAAATAAGCCTCGTAGCTAAAATTTTTGAAATTTTGGCACCAACCAATAATTTTGGCGCTTGGTGAATGTTATGGCTTTTTAGCGACGGTAGTAAATTGCATCGCTAAAGGACTACTTTTACCAACGAAATTCATCCCTGTGTTGCCAAAAATATACTTTTAGCTATGAAAAATTGACGTCGTCGCCAAAAGTAGTCACCAAAAGGGCAATTTCTTGTAGTGACAAGTCTCATTTTTAAATTTTCATAAATATATTTTAAAATTCTAAAACATACTCTAATTTAATTTTTATAAATTATATAAAAACAAAAAAAGTTATTCACATTATATAGGCCTTGTTAGGTTTGTGTTTTAAGATTTTATTTTAAAAATAATTTTCTAGAAAGAGTTTAAAAAATTTAAAATTTTGTTTGTTTGTATATTTTGAAAATAATTTTGGAATTTTAGAATTTGGGATGATTTGATATTTTTTTAATGTTTTTTTTAGGTAAATATTTTTTTATAGTTGAATAGATGAATGTGAAAGAAAAAGTGTTTGAAAAAGTTAGAGGAGAGAAAAAAATGATTGATTGATATATAGTAGAGTATTGTTAGAGACTCACAATTCGGATTCCCAAATCCACCTAAAATGACATGGCAAGAGATGTAGGCCATATACAATTGAGTATATGACAAATTAAAAATTTGACATACATCATACCACATTAGTACGGATCAAATTATGAGAAGTTTTTTTTTGTAGGTCTTAAATATTTTCCTTTAATAGGTTTACTGGGGCAAAAAAAGTTTTTTTATTTTTTTTTTTTTATAGCAATGATAACCAATCATATTGTATGTGTTAAAAAAAATGTATTAAAAATATATAAAATATGTTTTTGTGGGTGTTCATTTCCAACCTTACAACCAAATAGGGAACTTAGCTAAAGAGCACGCCGCAAAATAGATTAAGCCAACCACCTGCCAACAAGAAAATGAGAATATCGCAGTGGCTCGTCCACGTGAGGGCACTCCGACAATCAAGTCAATCAAACAATTTCTCAAAGACACTAAATAAGTACTAAACTCACAAAATAAAGCGTACCTTAGACCCATGGGAGTGCCTCTCTTTTATAGTCAGTAGTGTCTTGGTCCCCTAGAAGTCTCACTTCATAAGACTCAAGCACAATGCATATCCCAGACTCTTAGCTAGATATGAATAAACTCCTTAAGAGCCTCATCCTTATCCCAACTAAGTGCCCCCTCTTATCTAGGACTCTTGTCCTCTATCCAAATATTTGGGATTTCGGCATTACTGCACCGAACCTCGGCAATACCACAATCACCTCGGCAAACATGATTAACCCACATGGCACCTCGGCCGACATTTTGAAGGCACCTTAGCTATGTAGCGTCATTCTCAAAATACTTCCCCACAACTACCCCTAGGTTTTATTACCTCAGCAACCTGATGTGATGGAACCTATATCGTCTGATGTTCCAATGTATCGGCTAAACAACATGCTAGAGATATTCCTCCGACTGAGATCATGACTCGTCGGCCTCAAGTAACCAGGACTCAGTTGTCCACTTCATCAAGAATCAAGAACCAAGAACCAAGTTCTTTCAACATCTCAACCAAGATCGATTTGCTAGTCGATGAGGTCATTAGCCCACTAGTCCGAGAATTCCAAGAATCTTAACTGTGCATGGCCGGTCACGCCCCATTATCCCAACCGTTTCTTTCACGTGTCATTACTTGTCGCGCGTCATTATGTCACATCAATTCTGCCATGCCGCCTGAGATCAGAGCAGGCATTTCGCCCTAGGTGGTTTTATCATGTTTTCTCGCCTTTTTTCATTCTAACAAAATTCTCTCTTCTCTCTCCGTCTCTTCACTTGGCAAACACAACTCTCTCCATTCTCAAACTTTCCTTCTCTAAAATTTCTTAAACCTCCATTGATGTTCCTTCGAGCTTTCTACAACCGTTCCGTTCACTCCTTCCAGCGAGTTTTCCACCATTTCGTTCCAATTGAGATCACCATCTAACTCCGGCGAACACGAATCTGGTGTCCCTTTCCTCGGCCTTGCTCTGTAGGTCCTCAATTTCTTTCTTTTAATTTCAGTTTCTTACTGTTCTTTGATACATTTCTTCGTTGACTATTGCACATCACACATTGTATTTGTGTTATCATTAAGCTTGTATCCTCATTCAAACTCTCTTGTTTCACACGTTCGTCCTCTAATTTACTCTCTATTCTTCATGTTCTTGAACTTGCACTTATGTTTTCTGCATTTGTTTATGCCTCTGACTCTCGCACACTGGCACTGGATGTCACGGGTCAATTCTTGCACTTGAATCTGTCAATGCTCTATTTTTATTGTATTCTTGAATCTTTGATCACTATTTCATGTTTTTAAGACTTGTTTCTTTTGTCTTTTCTTGATTGTTTCCAGATTACTACCTCTGAATCTTTGCCCATTCCTGTTAATCTTATATAGATTTAGGATTGAGATTTGCTAGAAACCATACTTAGGAAAACCTAAAACAAAACATTCCATAGATCTCCAAAATCTCTGCCTTAGTGCTCATTAGGGTTTCGCCGAGGTCCTTTAACCCACACAGTCCACATTTCTAATAGTAAACAATATCAAATTCACCTTAGTCTAGGTCATAGGTATATTTAAATGGAGGGTACACTCACCCAGTAAGTTAGAATATTTCCGCCAGGAGTTCAACATTCTAGCTGACGTTCAACTTAGGTTGGCTCAAAAAAAGGACTCCATGATGCCCGGAGAGACCTATATGCCCTCCCCTATAGTGTTAATTATCGATGGTGGAATTAGATTCCTAGATTCCTCATTGGCATCCTTTTCAGAGAGGTTCTCCACTTCTATAAACTCTCAATCCTATGCAACTAGCAGTAAACACATTCAGAGTCATCAATGGTACACCATGTGTGGCCTTAACTCTTCTAGTGACTATACTTACTACCTCAAACCCTAATCCACCAAGAACAAACTGATAGCCAACTTTCCACACTCCAACAAAGGCGCTGGAGATAACCTGATTGTCTCGAGCAATTGGGAGTTCGAACCAGACGACAATCTTCATCTCTATCTTTTATGCCGAGGAGTCTTTAAGGAAGACGAGGGTAAGAACTTAGTCATCCCATAGTCCCATTTCATTTTAACACTTATGAATTTATTTCTCTTTAATGTTCTAATGTTTTCTTGTTGTTGTTTGTAGAATTGCCTCAGCCTCCGAAGAATTTTCACCAGACCTACATCCTTAGATGAGATCTCATCTAGCTTTTGGGTTTACCTATCGAAGTCTGCAAGGCTCCAATCCTTTTGAATTACGTGCCGACCTACCGCAGCCCACCACCCAACATTTCCAAAAGGAGTAAGACACCACCATCAACATCAACTCAACAAGCCACTTCTTCACCATGGCCAGATCAGGTATCAATGTCTCATCCAGTGAATGAGCCATCCACGTCTGCTCCAGCCCATCTTGTTCCTCCATCATAACACCAACATCGTCGCCGACCTCCAAACGCTCTTGTCAGCAGAACTCGAAGCCCAAAGGGCAGAGGTTTGGACACATCGACATATGATCTAGCGAACCCGCCAATCGCTCTTTCCGTAATTAAATCTGGCATTGGAGTAACCATCACTGCCACATCCAAGGAAATGGATCGCAAACCAGCTGTGGCCGAGGATCTACTTGCCAGCCTACCAGACGTTGTCACAGTTTAGTCTACGCCATCTCCCCAACCCAAGCCAAAGAGGGTAAAAAAGACTAAGGCAAAGGCCAAAGTCACCACTATTCCTTCTGACTTTGAGAAGGACATTGAGGATGCACTACCAATATCAATGTTGGTTGAGGCCAAGAAGAGGTCAACTGAGGCCGAATCATTCGACGCCCCACATCCAAAGAAGTCGAGGTCCGAAGGTCTGAAGGGCAAAAGTGGTTTCGACTTCGAGAAAACCTGGGCCTCCGAGGTTCTGGTTAGAGACCGACCTCTCAAGACTGGTGACAGCGCCATCGAGAGCCTTGAAGTTGGCGTTACTCTGTCAATGGTTGTTCGTCTGTCAGCCGACATGAACCAGATGGTTGACTTCAACCAGTACGAGAACTCTGCGATGATGATGCGACATTTATTCTTGGTAAGTTTTTGACCTTCTGTTTTCCATTTAACTTTTATTTCATTCATTTGTACTTAGCCAAAATTTTCTAACTTGCTTATTCTCTTACAAGCCATCCAGCATGCTCATTCCTATGTGGTCAAGGCCGAGTTGGTGAAGAAGGACCTCACGAAAAAGACCCAAGAAGCTTCAAGTCTCCTTACTTCACTCAACAAAGTCAAGACTCGCATCAGGAGTTTGATAGATAAAACCAGCGCTGCCAAGACTACTCAAAACAAGGCAAAGACTGCTGCAAAGGAGGCCGAGGATGCAGCTAAGGCAACCGAAGTAAAGTACGCTGAGGCTGAGGCTAAGGCTGCTGAGGCCGAGGCTAAGCTTAAGTCGGCGCTGGAAATAAAGGAGGCTGAGATCAAGGCTGTCGATAAGAAGGCCTACGAGAAGGGACAGGCCGATGTTTGGGACTAGTACAAGAAACAAGTGAACCTAGCCTGCAACAAAGGTTACTATCTAGGCTGGATGGCAGCCCTCAAAAAGCCGTTTGTCCCTGAGGACTCGCCCCTTTGGGATATTGGCTAGCTCGAGGTGCCCTTTCTTCCTTTGCCCAACCAACTGAAGGAAGAGGCCGAAGAGGAGGACGCTGGTACTAAGGAAAATGAGGTTGAGACTGAACAAGAGAATGAAGCCAAAGTCGTTGCTGGGCCCAAGTCCCATACTCTTAACGATCAGATCCTAGACCTGACTGTAGAAGAGGAGGACGAGGTTTCCAAGAGCACCTCTCCCAAAAAGGCCACCTTTGACGTCGAAGTTCTCGCTACCGCGAAGAGCCTAGACCAAACCCTGCTAGAGATCGACATCAAGATAGCGTCTGAAAAGAATGTGCCAATTGCTGAGGCTGACTCAACACCTATGGCCGAGGTTGATCACTCAAAGGATCATGACACTTAGATTTTTTTGTAGTTGTATTTTTTCCTTTCTTCTTTTTCTCTTGAACAATTTTTTGTCTTTGTCAGTCCGAAGTGCCTTTGTATGTAATCGAACAAGTTCCTACTTTTTGAATACAAATCTTTCTTTGTTTTGTCTAAGTGTTGAATGTTTCTTCTGTATGCTTACTGCCTTTTCTTTATGCCTTGTGTGTTTTCATACATAGACTTTTTCTCATTTTTCTAAGTAGAAAACTTTGAACATCCACCTCAGGTTAAAACACTTTGGATAGTAATGAACCATCTCGGATCAGAACACTTCAGATAATTGATCATCTCGGATTATCATACCTCAGATAGAACTTCTGTCTATCACCTTGGGTAACTTTAACTTGTTAAATTTTTTATAAAATTTTTCACAATTATTGTACTCGTTCATGCTTCATGTCGCTTAATGTGAACCTAAGTATCCTTTATGTTGACATTAAGGATGCATCGCTTGATTCTTGCCTAAGTTTGACTTGGACATCCATGATCAAGGTCATCATGTTTGGCTCACCCAAACTAAACACTTAAGGCTTGACCTTAGTGTACCGAGAGTACTACCAACCTCAACTTTTCGCACAAACTGACCAAAACATGGCTAGTTTTGCATTATTTCACATTGAAACATCGCCTCGTACTTAGTTCAACTCTAGCATCATGGCAAGTCTAAGTTAATAGCCTTGTTTACCATGAGAATATCGTCTTAAGACTTTCTCAATCCTATCTCACAATCATAAATTTTGTAAAAAACAAAATCAAACTAAGATTTTATTAATACTTCGGCTAATAATTGTTTACATAAAGACAGAAGAAAAATCAATGATAAAAAAAAAAACCTTAAATTGCTAGTATTTTATGGCCTTGGCAATTCTTTGCCATCAGTGTCTTCAAGCCAGTAACCTCCATTGCCAGCGACCAAGATGATGCGATATGATAGTTCCTAGTGTGGGTCGAGCTTACCCTTCATAGGATCCTTCTTATTGCCGACGACTTTCCTTAAAATGAGGTCTCTGATTTGGAACTCCGTAGGATTGACCTTCTTGTTGTATGCCCTGGCAAGTTATTGCGGGTATGTCCCTAGTCGAATTGCTACTCTCTTTCTTCTTTCTTCAATTAGGTCCAGATCTTGGGCTAGGAATGCCTCGTTTGTTCCATTCTCCACTCCTTGGGTTCTAATCCTAGGGATGCTGATCTCGGGTGAAATGACTGCCTCTGTGCCATAAGCCATGGCAAAAGAAGACTCCATAGTAGATCATCTCGGCATTGTGCGATATGCCCATAGGACATTGGGCAATTCCTTCACCCACTTGCCCTTGGCAGCTTCTAGTCTTTTCTTGATTACATCCAAGATGGTCTTGTTGGACGCTTGAGCTTAACCATTTCTCTGGGAGAAGCTGAGAGTCGAATAATAGTTCTTGATCTTATACTTTGCACAAAAAATTTTGATCAGCTTACTGTTGAACTGTATGCCATTGTCTAATACAATGGCTCTAGGGTCCTACATCTGGTGATGATGTTCTTCCAAATAAAGCTTCTAACAGCCACATCTCGAATTTTGGCCAGAGGTTCAACCTCTACCCACTCTGTAAAGTAATTAGTTGCTACAAGCAGAAACTTCCTCTGTCTAGTTGCCTTAGGCAGTTGTCCAACAAGATCTATGTTTCACTGGGCAAATGGCCAAGGACAAGATACTGAGTTCAAATCTCTAGCTGGCTGGTGTATCAAAGGTGCAAACATCTAACACTTCTCACACTTCTTCATGTAGTCTTTGGTATCTTTCTGCATGTAGGGCCACCAGAATCCCAATGATATAGTTTTGTGAGCAAGTGATCTACCCCCTACATGGCTTCCACATACTCCCTCATGGATCTCGTACAAAAAGTCCTTTACATGGGATGGGTGTACACATCGCAGTAAAGGTCCAGTAAAAGATATCCTATATAGATGGCCTTCTGCTGACAGGCAGAATCTAGCCGACTTCAGTCTGATCTTGTGAGCTTCCCTTCTGTCTTCTGGCAACTCGTCATCTCTGAGGAACATAACTATGGCGTCCATCCAGTTTGGACCCATTTCTATATACATTGCTTTGTACTCTGTTATCAGAGGTTCTATACTTGGGCCTGATAGATAGTCCACCATGATTGTTCTTGGTTTATCTGATTTTATGGCACTGGCTAGGTTTACCAAGGCATTTGCATGGCTGTTGTCATCTCAGCTAACTTGCTGTAGTCGACAGCTTTGGAATTATGCTAGTAACTTGATGACCTCCTTGACATAGGCCACCGTCCTCTCATCTTGGGCTCTGCACTCGCCCATTGCTTGATTTAGAATGAGTTCGAAGTCACTAAAGATTACCACCTCATCGGTTTCCACTAGTTTTAGGCGAACAATTAGTGCCTTGTATTCTGCTTCATTGTTTGAGACCTTGAACTGTAAACGGATGGATTGTTCGATCATTCGTCCATCTGGAAAAACCAAAAACATTCATGCCCCCACTCCTTGTTGGTTTGAACTACCATTGACCAAAAAACAGAAGGAATCGCCGATGTAAATATTGCAGGGCTTTAACTTCTATTCACCCTTCTTCTGTCCTGCCGACGTGGGGTTCTGTGGTCCCAATTGATTTTCCTCTGGCTATTCTGGGCATCCTAGACCGAGGTTCACTAGTGTCGATCTTGGGCAGGCGCTTGGTGTGAATTCTGCCACGAAGTCAGCCAAAACCTGACCCTTTATTACTATTCTTGGCCTGAATTACAAGTCGTATTGACCTAGAACTATAGCTCATCACGCTACTCTGCCTATCAAGTGTCCCTCCTGTAACAGAGACTTCAGTGGGTGCTTTGTAAGCACCATGATTTTATGAGCTTAGAAAAAATGGTTCAGTTTCTTTGATGCCATCACCAGAGCAAGTGTCAACTTTTCTAAGGGTAGGTACCTAGTTTCTGTACTGGCCAGGGTCTTACTTACATAGTAAACTGCCCTCTGTTCTTCTTATTCTTCTCGGATAACAACGACACTAACAACATGGTCCGAAAATGCCGGATATAAAAACAACTCTTCTCCTAGTATCGGGTTCAACAACACTGGTGGAGTTCTCAGGTACCTTTTCAAGTCTGTCAAGGTGACTTCACACTCTTCTGTCCACAGGAAGTCTGTGGCCTTCTTTAACAACTGAAAAAATGGCTTCCATTTGTCTGAACTCTAGCTGATGAATTTGTTCAGGGCTGTTGCCTTGCTAGTTAAAATCTGGACTTCTTTCGTTGTTGTCAGAATCTTCCCTTCCGATCAAGGATAGTCTTGATCAGATCAGGGCTTGCCTCGATTCCTCTTCTAGTTACCAGATATCCCAGGAACTTACCAGATCCTACTCCAAAAGCACACTTCAAGGCATTCAGTCGAAGCTGATATGTCTTTAAGATATCAAAAACTTCCCTTGGGTTAGCAAGATAATCTCCAAGATCTTTACTCTTTACAACCATGTCATCAATATAGACTTCCACAGTCTTTCTAATTAGGTGCTTGAACATCCTGGTTACCAACCTTTGGTATGTCGCTCCTGCATTCTTCAGTCCAAAAGGCATTACCCTGTAATAGTAAAGTCCTTTAGAGGTGATGAATGTTGTCTTCTTTTCATCTAGGGCATACATTGCTATCTGGTGATATCCTCTATATGCATTGAGAAAGCTTATTCTTCCATGCCCTGATGTAGCATCCACAAGTTGGTCAATCTTTGGAAAAGGGAAACAATCCTTTGGACAAGCCTTATTCAAGCTTGTGAAGTCCATATAAACCCTCCACTTGTCATTCTTCTTCTTTACCACCACCGTATTGGACAGCCAGGTGGGGTAGTTCACTTCTTGGATTGCCTGTGCCTCTAGTAGCTTTTCCACTTCTTCTTCTTCTTCTTCTTCTTCTTCTTCTTCTTCTTCATCTGCATGTATATGGATTAAAGTTTCCCTCCTTGATCTCTGAATCATGAGTTTTGCCGACCTGTCCACGTTGAGTCTATGGCAGGTGACCTTGGGGCTGATGCCTAACATCTCGTAGGGTGTCCAAGCGAGCACCTCTATGTTTTCCCTCAAAAAACTTTTCAATTTTCTGTCTTCTTCCTCGGCTAAGTTGGAGTAGAGAAGGAAAAATCGGTCATCATTGCCTTCTTGTACCAAAACCTTTTTCAAGGGTTCCTTACTTTTGTCAGCAGGTTCCTTACCGACATCATCCAAGACCTCTCGGTCTTTGTCTTCAATCTTTGTTATTTTTTCTTCCCTCACATTACAAGTGTACTTCATTTCTACCATGGAGCAATTTTTTGCTTGCACTTGATCTCCTCTCACTTCTTCAATCCCTTGCTCAGTTGGGAATCGCAACAGTTGGTACAGTGTTGAGGAAACAACCTTCATTGCATGCAACCAAGGTCTTCCCAGAATGACATATGGGGAGGGGGTATCTATCATTGTAAACTCTATAGTTACCATCTTGGTTCTTGTCTGCACCTCCAAACTCATGGTTGCTAGCGGCCATGTCGGTGTCTCATTGAATCTGACTATAGGGTTGTCGGATTGCTCTAGATTATCCTTATGGAGACCGAAATTCTTATAACATTTGGCATACATGATGTCACAAGAGTTGCCTTGATCGATCAGGATGCGCCTCACTTAGTAGTCTCCAATTTTCAAAGTTACCATCAGGGCATCGTTGTGCGGATGTTGTATTATATCTAAGTCCTTTTCGGTGAAAGATATCATTGGTCCCTGATGTCCATATGTTATGGGCTTCTTCTGATGGACCTGACAGAGATACTACAAATGCCTTACCCTCTAAGTCTCCCTGTGAACTTTATTCTCGTTAACCTTCGAGTGAATCACATTGATTACCCGTGGTCTTTCTTCCTGTTATTGTGGTGGAGGTGATAGTGTTGCCGGTGCCTAGGCTAACTTCATTTGTTCCTCTCTTGTTTTGGTATTGTCAACTAGGTCTCACAGGTGTCCCTGTCTAACCAAATCCTCCAAGTGTGACTTCAGAGCTCGGCATCCCTAGGTCATGTGTCCGGTTTCCTCATGGTAGGCATAGTGTTTTCCGGGGCTCCTACCCATGTATTTTTTCAAGACCTTTGACGGTGCTCTGTAGTATGGTTGATTTCTAATTCTCTCTAAAATCTTTTAAATGGAAATCTTGAAAACTGTATTTACTGCCTGCATTGCTCTTAAGCCTAACTCCGGTGTATTGGTGCCTCGACTGCGTTTAGGTGAGCCGTTTCTCTTTTCTTGTTTCATGGTGCTCATTTTTTTTATTTTCCTATCTTCTTCTACCCTAGTGTATTTTCGCACCATTAGTTCTTTCATATTCTTTAGGAGAGTCTTTGCAAGTGATTGCCGGAGTGGGCAATTATCATCCAAGCCGTTCTTAAAAGACACGATAGCAAGTTCCTGTTTACAAGCAGGGATCTGGTTGTAAACCTCATAATACGTCTTGGCGTAGGCCCTAAGACCTTCACCATTGCTAATCTTTAAAGCCAGTAGGGAGTCTACCCTCAATGGCTGCAATATGTTTGTAACAAATCTGGCCATAAACATCTCGGCTATGCCTTCCCAACTCATTATACATTCGTTCGACAATTTGTGAAACTAATCGGATGTTATTTCCCTAAATGACGATGGGAACACTTTACACAATAGCTGCTCCACAAATCCATTGAATTTAAATATAAATCAACATGAAAGTTTGGGTCAAACTTACCATCATAGATCTAAAACCTTGGCATGCTAAACCTTTTTGGTGCTTCGAACGCATCAAACTCCACTGAGAATGGTGTCTTCGGCTAGGCGTTGGATATGATCTCGGCATCGTGTCTCTTCCTTTGGAGGTAATTTCTCAAGTCGTCCTTCATTTGTCCGAGAGCTCGGCTGTCAGTCGACTTCAGCCTTTTCGGTGTGCTACTTCCTGTGTTAGGGTGCGTTCTCTTGGACGTCTCTATGTCCCCTGCATCATCGAAACAAAAGCCATGCCCGTGGATCTGCCAAAATACCCTGACATAGGTTCTCTTTGTCCGTGGTGTCCTCTAGAACTCCCCCTTCCTTGGCTCTGTTCGCCCAGTATCTTGTGGTTGCCGATGTGAGTTTCCTTGTCCTTTACCATGTTGCGGGACAGTTGGCATTGTATTATGTCATTCCTTTTAGACACTGGCCTTGGCTGCTAGTGCCGGTGTATTTTGTGAAGGAAATGCTTGTTGCATCACGTTGTTCTGCATCATGAAGTTTACCACTATCTGCAAGTCTATCAACTTGTTCACCATGTCCTTCAATTCCTCATCTCTTCTCAAACATCTATCCTTCCATACCTGGAGATCGCCTTCGTGGTAGTACTCATCTCGACTACATTTCTTGTTCCCGTTTCGGCCCTTGGCGACATTGTTTACCTCGGGGTCGACCTCCTGTCCTTCTTTGTTATTGTTCCCTCCTCCAGTATTAGGATCCATGTGTTCCTCCTCACTATGGATGTCGTCCCTGACCTTCACTTCATGTCCATTGTTGGCCATCTATCCTTGCTAAGTTCCCACAGACAGCGTTAAATTGTGGCTGTTGATTTCCGACCTCACAACTAAATAGAAAACTTAGCTGGAGAGCACGCGGCAGAATAGATTAAGCCAACCACTTTCCAATAAGAAAATGAGAATACCACAGTGGCTCGTCCACTTGAGGGCACTCCGACGAACAAGTCAGTCAAACAATCTCTCAAAGACACCAAATAAGTACTAAACTCACAGAATAAAGCGTACCCTAGACCCACGGTGGTACCTCTCTTTCATAGCCAACAGTGCTCTAGTCCCTTAGAAGTTTCACTTCATAGGACTCAAGCACAATGTCTATCTCGGACTCTTAGCTAGATATGGATAAACTCCTCAAGAGCCTCATCCTTATCCCGACTAAGTGCCCCCTCTTATCTAGGACTGTTGTCCTCTATCCAAATATCTGGGATTCTGTCATTACTGCATCGAACCTCGGCAATACCGCAATCACCTCGGCAAACATGATTTGCCTACGTGGCACCTCGACCGATGTCTCGAAGGCATCTTGGCTACGTGGCGTCATTCTCAAAATACTTCCCCATAGTTTTAAAATTTTTATTTTTTATCATTATTATTGTATTATTAATAAACAACTTTTAGGTATCCTTAACTGTACTCTCTCATCAAATAATACAAAGGGATATGTCAAGCTCCAATCCAAATTCCATCTTGCTATTGGGGATCACCCATTGGGCATTGTGCCTTCATTGAAACCAATACCATTTTTGATAATGTTGTTTTTATGCCCCGATGACACATTAATGTAACTTTTGTAATGATGGACTTGAAAATATTGCGTGTTTCCTCATCTTCTATGGCCATTCTTATCAATGGAGTGATTACGGATACTTTTTCCCCCTCTAGACCTATTCGCCAAGAACCTACATTTTTATTCTTTGAATGGAATCTCTATCCCTAACTATTTTTAATGCTTGTGATTAGAAAAATTAGAAACCAATCAAAATGTCTAGATTAGGCCCTTTACTCTCTCATATTTTCTTTGATGATGATTTGATCCTATTTGGTGAAGCCAGTGCTGAAAATGTGTCAACCATTTCCTCCATCATTCTTGATTTTTACTCCCTCTCGGACCCAAAAATTAGCAAAGCCATGTCCAAAATCATCTTTTCTAACAATGTGGAGGAGGGACTTTAAACTCAACTAGCTGCCCAACTTTGCATCCGTAATGCCACTGTCTTAGGCAAGTATCTTGGTTGTCATATTTTTCATGAGAGACCTAAAACTAGCGATTTCCAATTTATCATGGATAAGCTCACTAATAAACTCGTAGGGTGGAAAGCAAAATTCTTATCTATTGCGGGTCAGTATACCATCATAAAGTATGTCAGTAGTGCCCTCCCTTCCTATGTAATGTAGCGTAATTTCTTGCCCTACTTCACTTCCAATGACATTGACAAAGCCAATCGCAACTTCTTATAGGTAACAAAACCTAAAAATTTTGGGGGGCTAGGTATTCGTCAAACTAGCCTAGTCAACAAAGTGTCTATGGCCAAGTTGAATTAGAGACTCACTCATGATGAGTCATCCTTTTGGACTAAAACCATCCTAGCCAAATATCCTTCAGAGAGAACTACCAAATTGTTCCCCTCTTGGCGTAGTATTTGAAGGGTAAAGAGCTTTTTGATAAGGGCTCAAAATTTCGGTTAGAGGTGGGTCCAACACATCTTTCTGGTTAACAGATTGGACAGGGGAGGCAATTTTGAGAAATCTAGTTATAGGCCCCCTTTTTGATGTAGATAACTTGCTTAAGGTTTGAGATTGCTGGGTTAATAATGTTGGAATACAAACTCAATATGAGTTTGAAGATAAAGAATTCTAGAAGATGAAGATTGAAAAAGGCTGTCGAAGCTGCTAGAAGATTAGAGAAGAAGAGGAAGCCAAATTAAAAAATGAAGATGAAGCTTCATGAAGGTTGCCATTGTTGAAGCTTAAGAATGAAGAAACACTGTGCACACACGGTTTGTACATGGATTGAAAATCTATAAATAGATGTGTTGTATGTTTGTCTGAGATAGAGTGAGAGAAATAAATATCTCTAGGAGTGAGAGATATCTAAGAGAGTTGAGAGATTGAGAGTTTTGAGAGTTATACAAAGAGTTGCTCTATTTGTGAGTTATTTGAGATTAATTGAATAAAAGAAGTGTTTGTTCAATTAACTCCTCTCTTTGTAAATTATAGATTGATTTATACCCATCTCCTGCTTTCCAACAGTGGTATTAGAGCCAGTTAGGCCCAAAACCTAGAAGAAATAGAAAAGAATATAGTGATTTCAAAATCTGTCCAACTTTCAAAGGTGTCGAAATTAATTTCTGTATATATCAAAGGGTTCGTGTCAAATAGAGGAGTCTAGAACCATTAACCACAAGAGCCAAGAAGTATCCGAAGTTTATCGATAAATGCAATATCCAGAAATGAAAATTTTTGAAGTTGTTGAAGTCCATTTTTGAGAATAGAAGATTGAAGCACTCGTTGAGAGCATTCCAATGCAAAAAAATCACGTCAAAATCTAAGCTAAAATGAAGTCGCAATTGTTGAATCAAAGTTTGCTAGAAAAAGACATGTCAGAGAAGACAAACCAGAGTGATAGAAAAATTAAAGGAATTATCCAGTGTTTCACGATTAAGCTACAACCGTCAATTTGAACCGTTCAGATTGTTTTGACTAGATTTGAACCATTTGAGGTCCGATTTTGACGATCCAACAGTGCTTTCCAACTATTTGGACTATTCCTGACACATCTCTATAGTTAGATTTTGCAAATTTCATACAAGTAATTTGCAGATTTTATAAAGTGAAGAAAATATTTTTTGAAGGATGAGTCAAAGAATACAACAAAGAAGATATCACAGATAAAGTGATAAAAGACGTCCCAAATATTGTGGCTAGACAGGCAACAGGTGGTTGTTCTATTACATTGAAGAAACATAAGTTAACAGGTGTTTGACTATAGTGGACAATAGGTGGCTGACTATAGTGGACAACAGGTGGTCTACCACACAACAAACAACAGATGGTTGTTTCGAGAGAGATAGAAGTCAACAAAGGATTAACTCCAAAGACCATATAAGAGGTCATGATGATATCCACGAGCAGATATGAGGCATCGTATAAAGATTCCCACAAATTGAGTTTAAGGAAGAATGTTGAATTTGAGTTTGAAGATAGAGAATTCCATAAGATGAAGATTGAAGAAGGCTATTGATGCTGCTAGAAGATTAGAGAAGAAGAGGAAGCCAAATTGAAGAAGGAAGATTAAGCTTCATGAAGGTTGCCATTGTTGAAACTGAAGGATGAAGAAACATTGTGCACACATGGTTTGTACACGGATTGAAAATCTATAAATAAATATGTTGTATGTTTGTATGAGATAGAGTGGAAGAAATAAACATCTCTAGGAGTGAAAGATATCTAAGAGAGTTGAGAGATTGAGAGTTTTAAGAGTTATACAGAGAGTTGCTCTGTTTGTGAGTTGTTTGAGATTGGTTGAATAAAAGAAGTGTTTGTTCAATTAATTCCTCTCTTTGTAAATCATAAATTGATTTACACTCCTCTCATACTTTCAACAAATAACAATTGCAATTTTGAAAAACTCTCATTTCCTCTTCCCTAGAATGTAACCTAGAAAATCCATAGTATTTCACTCCAATGGTTTGACAATGAGGTAGATCGTGTGATTTGGAAAGAAAGAAAAAAAAAAGCAGATGGCAACTTCCCATCTAAATCAACCTATTTTCTCACCAAAGAGTTTTCAATGTCCCCTTCTTTAAATGATTGGAACTAGGTTTGGAAAACTAAGGCTAGCCCTAGAATTGTACTCTTTCTTTGGTTAGTCTTGCACCAAAGAATTAGCTACAAAGTCCATTTTTATTACTAAAGAGTGTTGGACAACGAAGCATGCCGTCGCTGTGGTATAGCCACAGAAACAGCTGTACATGCCATTAGGGATTGTCATGATGGTAACGTTTTTTAGATGGAGCTAAGTGTGACTGACCCAAACTTTTTCTCTCTCAATCTTCATGACTGGATCCATCACAATTGTTTTAACCTCAAATCACACTCTCCGTCATTGACGCTTTAGGCGATCACCTTCTCCATAGCATGTTTTCTCATCTAGAAAAATAGAAATTCCCTTGTATTTAATCTTACTCAAGTCAATATCTTCAAACCCACTTACGCACTTGCAACTGCTATTGAGTGGCAATTCACCATGAACATTCTTGAAGACAAGCAAGTTAGTAAGATAATCCAAGTCCAGTGGGTGCCTCCAAAAGAGGGCTTTTTCAAGCTTAACACTGATGGAGCTTTAAGGGTAACCCAGGCAAAGCATTGTTGAGAGTCATCACTAACTTTCCTCACTTTTCTAGATGTTCTATCTAGAATATTCTAGAAGTTTCTACATGAATCTAGAAGACTCTAAAATGCCCTAGAGAAATCCGAAACATTCTAGAACATCCTAAAAGGTTCCAGAAGGGAAGGTTCTAGAATATTTTAGAAAAGTATAGAAACTCTAATATGTATTAGAGTAGTCTAAATTGTTCTAGAGTATAGTGAAAGTATGAGTGTATTCTAAAAAGTTCTTCACTAGTATAAATATGAGATAAGCTCATGTACTAGGCAATTTGACAATTGAGCAAAAGAGTGAAAGATGAGTGATAGAGTAGTCAAGCATTACAAGAGTAATCTAGTGTGAGGTGTCTCAAGGTCTTGTGTGAGGAAGACACAAAGTTTAAGTGTGAGTGCTTGAATGTATTGTAACAGTGACAAGTGAAGTGTATTAGGGTGTGATTGTGTATAAATGTTTTGAGTATGTTTATTTTTTTAGACAGAATGTTTTGTGTACTAAGTGTGATCAACAAAGGTATAATATTTTTGGCTTCCACTGTGTCAAACTCAACAAGCTTTTGTGGGTGTCATAATTAGAGATCATGAGGGTCGATGGATAGCAGGCTTCACCAGAAACATCATAACTGCTATAAGCTTGGAAGCAGACTTTTGGTCCTTGAGGGTGGCCTTAAGTTAGCCTTGGACAAAAACTTAAAAATCTAGAGATTGAAACTGATGCCTCTTTGTTAAAACAAATTAACAAACAAATTGTGATGGGCCAATCAAATGAATTGCACCAACTTACAAGTTTCATAACTGATTGCAGGTCCTTGTTGAAAAGCTTAGAGCTGGAAATAATCAACCACAGTTGTGCAAACGAGCTAGCAAATATAGGAGACAATTTTCAACGAGGACTAGATGTCTTTTCTTTCCCCTTCTTATATTTCAGTATATTTAGCAGTTGCTAAAGGAGTTTATTTCCCTAGAGCTTTGTAACTGGACTCTTAGTTTATGACTACGCATTTTCAATTCCCTTTTACCCCCAAAAAGAAAAAGAAAAAACAAAAATTTGTCAAAGCTAAACATCTTGTTTGGTTTCAGAAAATTAAGCTCACTTTTTAAAAAATTAAGTATTTTTTTTTATAAAAAAAAATTCAATGAGTCTTTTTTAATATTTTAAGCAAATTTTTATTTTTTTTTTTTATAGTTTTTAGATACATCTAACATACATATACTTAAAAAGTAGGGGAAATTATGAAAAACCCCCAAGGTTTGACACTTCTAACAAAATAAACTCTGAATTTTTAATTTTGTCAATTTAAATTTGATTTGTTTTTAATCTAAACTATTTGTCTATTTTTGTTAAGCAGAATCGATGAAAAAGAGCATTTTAGTCATAAAACTCAATAAAAATAGGTATTTTAAATATTTTATGTATACACATACATTGACTTTAATAATTGACTGGAGCAAATGAAACAATTAGAAAATGAAACAATTAGTTGCCTAAGCTAATTAGTTCGTAGAACAAAAAGGAGAAGGACGAGAGAAAGACGTAAAGAGTTTGGGAGAAACATTCTTCTTGACAGGTACAAGAGAAACTTAGAAAAAAGAAAGAGAAATGAACAAAATCAAACGGAATTCAAATTCATCCTTTTCGACTTAAGAATTACACACTCATTTTTGGGTAATTAGAATTACACACTCATGTGATTTAGAAAACCTTAAATGAGGTGCTTAACCTAAACTAATATCGTTAAGTTACAATTTCTTAGTAAATTCTCTTTCTTAGAGGCTAAACGAGATTTGTTTGAGTTAAACTTGGCCACTTAAGCTAATGAAACAATTAGTTGCCTAAGCTAATTAGTTCCTAGAACAAAAAGAGAGAAGGGTGGAGAAGGACGGAGTGAGTCAGAGGGAGACTTTCTTCTTGGGAGATAGAAAAGAAAGTTAGAGAAAATAGAGAGAAATAGGAACAAAATCAATGGGAATTGCAATTCATTCTTTTGGACTTTAGAATTGAACACTTGGGTGAATTTGAAATCCATAAATGAGGTGCTTAAGTTGAACTACTATTGTTAACCTACAATTACTCAGTAAATTCTCTTTCTTAGAAGCTAAGCAAGATTAGTTTGGGTTAAACTAGGCCACTTAAGCTAATGGAACAATTTGTTGCCTAAAATAATTAGTTCCTAGAACAAAAGAAAGAAGGATGGAGAACGACGAACAAAGTTAGAGACATACTTTGCTCTTGAGAGCTAAAAGGGGATGTCAGAGAAAAGAAAGAGAAATAGGAAGCAAATCAGAGGGAATTCAAATTCATCCGTCTGGACATGAGAATTGAACACTTAGGTGATTTAGAAAAATTTAAATGAGGTGCTTAAGTTGAACTAATATCGTTAAGTATAATTACTCAGTAAATTCCTTTTCATAGAGGCTAAACGAGATTAGTTTGAGACAACAGGAAAGGAAAAGGAAAAGAAGAATGATTAACAGAAGACAACAAATACAGCACGTCCCCTTTCGGCCAAAAGAAGATGCTTTGTCGGCCATCCAGCTTTAATCACCCAGCTGTCTAGCCAGCTGTCCCTTACCGACAATCGAATGACTAGATGTCTTTTCTTTCCCCTCCTTGTATTTCAGTATATTTAGCAGTTGCTAAAGGAGTTTATTTCCCCAGAGCTTTGTAACTTGACTCTTAGTTTATGACTACGCATTTTCAATTCCCTTTTACCCCAAAAAGAAAAAGAATTTTTTTTTTTTTGTCAAAGCAAAACACCTTGTTTGGTTTCAGAAAATTAAGTTCACTTTTTTAAAAATTAAATATTTTTTTTTATAAAAAAAATTCAATGAGTCTTTTTTAATATTTTAAGCAATTTTTTTTTTAGTTTTTAGATACATCTAACAGACATACACTTAAAAAGTAGGGGAAATTATGAAAAACCCCAAGGTTTGACACTTCTAACAAAATAAACTCTGAATTTTTAATTTTGTCAATTTAAATTTGATTTGTTTTTAATCTAAACTATTTGTCTATTTTTGTTAAGTAGAATCAATGAAAAAGAGCATTTTAGTCATAAAACTCAATAAAAATAGGTATTTAAAATATTTTATGTATACATATACATTGAGTTTAATAATTGACGGGAGCCTGTGCGGCCTAACATGGGCGAGCCAAGTCGAATTTGGTTTTGATTGATTTTCTAAAAATTAAATTTTTTATTTTTGTATTTGTTTTAGTAATTTTTTTAATATTTTAAGAAAATTTTTTATTTTTAAATGCACCTAACTTAGATGTATTAAAAAAATAATAATAAATACACAAAAATATGAAAATATACAGAATTGTTATAATTTTTTGTATTTTATATTTAGTGAATTTTTTAAAGATTTTTTTTTTTTTTTTTACAAATATGATACTTTTTAGGGACAATTAAAAAAATAAAAAATAAAAAATTGCAAAAGACCCCCACCACTCAAAGGGTTATGCATGAATGGTATCCGTTGATCCTCGAAAGGATTAATTTTCTTATCATTCCCTACAACCCATTACATACCTAATGCCAATAGCTCTTTGCCCCATAAGATGCTTCTCCAACCCCAAGAGGCTTTCTTAGAATGACTCATTGCAAGAAAATTCTGAGAATTACAATAATTTCCTAATAAGACCCTAGACAACAAAGAATCATGATTCAACAATAATCTCTACGCAAGCAAATCTCTTAACCCTAACCCTCCCCACCCTTAGGAAAAAACATTACATTCTATTGCTTCCAAGTAATTCCACTTCCCAATTTGATAACCAATGGAATCTCCGAACTATGGAAGTGAACTTGTTAAGAAAAGATAATGTCATTTTAAAAATCGATGTCAAATAGACGGGAATTGAATGTAACACATGATTTATGAGCACACTCCGTCCCACAAAACTTAGGCCTCGTTTCGCAAGTGATTTTTTTAGTCAAAAAGTCACTAAAAAAATCAAAAAGCTAACAACTCATACCAAAAAGTCAAAGATTTTCTTTTCTCTCTACTTTTTACACATCTTTTCGTAAAAAGCCAAAAATCATCCCAAATATACTAGTTTTTTTAGCTCATATTTTAGCCAAATAGCCAAAAAGTTAAATTAACCTGTTCTCAAACGAGGCCTTAAAAGCCCACTTTTCCAGCCTTGAAGTTTACCCTAAACCTTTTCTAGAATTGAATTAAATAACTCCCTTTTTCAATCTTTCCGAGAACCCCAAATTGGCACCATGATATATACCCGGTTTTGCCATAACCTTAATTCCCAAGACCAAAACTAAAAAATCTGCATGATCTTGCCGCAAATTTGGACTAGTATAAAGCTCCAATTTTTGAAAATTAATTCATAAACCTATTTGAGCATAGAAAGCACTTAAAAACCACTGTAAACACCATATCTCCTCCATTTTAAAATTCATAAAAATGAAGCAATCATCTACAAAAAGCAAACGGGATATATAGGGTGAATGTCTACTAATGGATATCCCTCTGCAAATCCCTCTGATAAAACTTGCATTGTCAACGAGAAGAGATAAGGTGACAATGGGTCCCCTTGTCTAAGCCCAGCTTTAGAAATGAACAATTCTGATTGTTGACCATTAATAAGTAAAGAAAAAGTGACAGTTGAAACATTGTGAAATCAATTGAACACTTGTCACTAAAACTCTCTTTATGCAAAATAGCCAACAAAAACTCCCAATTGACCCTGTCATAGGCCTTATTCATATTCAATTTCAACCCAAATTCAGATATACATCCCATTTACTTATGTTTGATATGTTCTATCAATTTAGGAGCTAGAAGTATATTATCCGATATTAATCTTCCTGTCAAAAAAGCACTCTAATTATAAGAAATTAAATCTGGCAACACCACTCTAAGCCTATTAGCTAGCACCTTAGCTCCAATTTTATATAATGCATTGCATATCTAATATGCCTATAGTCATGGACCAATAAGGGGCTTTTCTTTTTAGGAATTAAACAAATAAACGTTCTACTCAGTTCCTTAATTAAAAAGCCCGTCGTAAGAAAACTAAGCATTGTATTAACCATCGACTACCCTACCTCATCCCAATATTTTTTATAAAATCCGGCAATAAACCGATCCGGCCCTGGTGCCTTAAATTTACCCATTTGAAACACAACGTGCTCAATTTCATATGGATAAAAAGGTTGATCTAACACCTCTAGTTAAGTTGAATTAAGCTTACTCTTAACTGCACTTAAAAGATTAAAGTGATGAGGAAAAGAACTTGAATTAGAAAAGTCAGGAATGGTGGAGTCCAGGCCTGAAAATAAGTGTTTGAAGTGATCCACAAACACCCATTGAATCTCTACTGGCTCAGTAATTGTCTCCCCATCTGCATCTTAAATAAAGCTAATAGAATTTCTAGACCCTAAAACATTAACGAATCAACCAATTCCAACTACCCAAACTCAAACCCTAAAACCCCTTTTTACATGATTTTGGAAAATCCTTTCACAAACATATTTTTAAATGCAATAAAAACTACCACATGTCTATCTATAAAGAGGTATTAAAGAGGAGCAAAAGAATCCCTACCTCTTGAAGCGAAGAGGAGATAACCCAAAAATCATCGGCGATAAAACGATGATTCGCATAGATTAAATAGAAACCCTCGTCGAGCTCTACATTGTGGTATATGGAACTATGGGTCAAAGATGTTTAGAAATAGATGAAATCAAGGTTAAAGAGCTTGAAAACTAAAAAATGGTGGAAAGAGAGAGAAGAGAGGGTGAAAAATGAAGAGAATTGACCCAAAAAGTGACTTTTAAAGATTAGATATTGGACAAACTGCTTGAGCCGTCAAAAGTGTGCTTGAGCAGTGAATGAAACCTCTTAGGATCTATATAGACTCAAACAAGTCGCTCGAGCGATCAAAAATGCACAATGGTGAATTAAGACTTTCAGTATCTTAGATAATTTTGAAAAATAGAGCTGGAAAGGTCTATGGACCGCTCGAGCGATGAAACTTGCGCTCGAGCGAACTACGTACACAACATAGATTAGTAAACTTCAAACAGGTATAACTCTCTCGTACAGACTTCGTTAGGGTTGTTCTTGTGTCCAAATTGAAACCCCAGAAGTAAGTTTTCCAATGATTTTAGCCTCAAATCAAGATTCAAAGTGTGGAGAGAGAAAATGATAAAAGAGTGAAGACTACTGAATAACAACTATTCGAATTTGGAGTTTTTGAATCAAACTTGCCTGACCACTATGGTAACACCTTTACCAAGGCTTAAATATCGACTAAGAAGGTTCTCAATCATGATAATTGTGTGTGTCAATTTCTAACCACACTGCCAATCAAGCACTCAGCTAGAGAACGTTGGCAGAATAGATTAAGCCCGAACGACCTGCAACAGAAAGAAGAGATTCCGGCGGTGGTTCGTCCACCCGGAGGCACTCCGATGATCAAGTCAGTAAAATATCTCTCAAAGATAATCAATAGTGCTTAACTCACTAGACAAAGCATAAAAGACATATCTTAGACTCATGGGGGTGCCTCCCTTTTATAGCCAACATAATCCTAGTCCCAATAGAAGCCTTGCTCTAATGGATTTAGGATTACTGCTAATCTTAGACTCCCAGTAGGATTGGGATAAACTCTCTAAGAGTCTTATCTTTACCCAAAATGAAGTCTTCTCCCATTCTAGGACTCTTGTCCCTTATCCGCTTATCCTGAATTCCGGTTTCTTCGCAGATAATCTCGGCCTAGCCGAGATCATCTCGGCGTCATGACCAGGACACGTGGCACTCGGCTGGCACTTCGGTGACACCTCGGCCACGTGTTGTCATTCAAAAATTATGTCCCCACATGTGTGTCAATTTCCGACCACACTGCCAATCAAGCACTCAGCTGGAGAACACTGGCAGAATAGATTAAGCCCGAATGACCTGCAACAGAAATAAGAGATTCTGGCGGTGGTTCGTCCACCCAGGGGCACTCCGACGATCAAATCAGTAAAATATCTCTCAAAGATAATCAATAGTGCTTAACTCACTAGACAAAGCATAAAAGACATACCTTAGACCCATGGGGGTGCCTCCCTTTTATAGCCAACATAATTCTAGTCCCAATAGAAGTCTAGCTCTAATGGACTTAGGATTACTGCTAATCTTGGACTCCCAGTAGGATTAGGATAAACTCTCTAAGAGTCTTATCTTTACCCAAACTGAAGTCTTCTCCCATTCTAGGACTCTTGTCCCTTATCCGCTTATCTTGGATTTCGGTTTCTTCGCAGATAATCTCGGCCTAGCCGAGATCATCTCGGCGTCATGACCAGGACACGTGGCGGCACTTCGGTGACACCTCGGCCACGTGTTGTCATTCAAAAATTATGTCCCCACAACTGCCCGCGAGGTTCTATTACCTCGGCATCCTGAGGTGATGGAACATATATCATTCCTTCCTTTAATCATGGCCCCGGTTTAACTTCAACTTGTAAATTTTTTTTAAATTTCAACAAGTGTTAAATATGTCCTCAGTTTAACTTCAACTTGTAAACTTTTCTCAAGTTTCAACAAATGTTAAACATGACCTCAGTTTAACTTCAACTTGTAAATTTTTAAAATGTCAACAAGTGTTAAACATCATCTCGGTTTAACTTTAACTTGTAAACTTTTCTCAAGTTTCAACAAGTGTTAAACATAATCTCGGTTTAACTTCAACTTGTAAATTTTTCTCAAGTTTCAACAAGTGTTAAACATAATCTCGATTTAACTTCAACTTGTAAACTTTTTTTAAGTTTCAACAAGTGTTAAACATAATCTCGATTTAACTTCAACTTGTAAACTTTTTTTAAGTTTCAACAAGTGTTAAACATAATCTCGATTTAACTTCAACTTGTAAACTTTTTTTAAGTTTCAACAAGTGTTAAACATAATCTCGATTTAACTTCAACTTGTAAACTTTTTTTAAGTTTCAACAAGTGTTAAACATAATCTCGATTTAACTTCAACTTGTAAACTTTTCTCAAGTTTCAATAAGTGTTAAACATAATCTCGGTTTAACTTCAACTTGTAAACTTTTCTCAAGTTTCAACAAGTGTTAAACATAATCTGGGTTTAACGTCAACTCTTAAACTTTTCTCAAGTTTCAACAAGTGTTAAACATAATCTCGGTTTAACTTCATCTTGTAAACTTTTCTCAAGTTTTAACAAGTATTAAACATAATCTCGGTTTAACTTCAACTTGTAATAAATTATGTGTGTCAATTTCCTACCACACTGCCAATCAAGCACTCAGCTGGAGAACACTAGCAGAATAGATTAAGCCCGAACGACCTGCAACAGAAAGAAGAGATTCCGACGGTGGTTCGTCCACCCGGGGGCACTCCGACGATCAAGTCAGTAAAATACCTCTCAAAGATAATCAATAGTGCTTAACTCACTAGACAAAGCATAAAACACATACCTTAGACCCATGGGGTTGCCTCCCTTTTATAGCCAACATAATCATAGTCCCAATAGAAGCCTAGCTCTAATGGACTTAGGATTACTGCTAATCTTGGACTCCCAATAAGATTGGGATAAACTCTCTAAGAGTTTTATCTTTACCCAAACTGAAGTCTTCTCCCATTCTAGGACTCTTGTCCCTTATCCGCTTATCCCGGATTCCAGTTTCTTCGCAGATAATCTCGGCGTCATGACCAGGACACATGGCACCTCGGCTGATACTTTGGTGACACCTCGGCTGGCACTTCGGTGACACCTCGGCCACGTGTTATCATTCAAAAAATTATGTCCCCACAACTGCCCCCTAGGTTCTATTACCTCGGCATCCTGAGGTGATGGAACCTATATCATTCATTCCTTTAATCATCACCCCGGTTTAACTTCAACTTGTAAATTTTTCTTAAAATTTCACCAAGTGTTAAATATGTCCTCGGTTGAACTTCAACTTGTAAACTTTTCTCAAGTTTCAACAAGTGTTAAACATGACCTTGGTTTAACTTCAACTTGTAAATTTTTCTTAAAGTTTCACCAAGTGTTAAATATGTCCTCGGTTGAACTTCAACTTGTAAACTTTTCTCAAGTTTCAACAAGTGTTAAACATGACCTCGGTTTAACTTTAACTTGTAAACTTTTCTCAAGTTTCAACAAGTGTTAAACATAATCTCGATTTAACTTCAACTTGTAAACTTTTTTTAAGTTTCAACAAGTGTTAAACATAATCTTGAGCATTATTCTTCAGCCGTTATGCCCCATTGCCGGCAACCTTTCTCAAGCTGAGGTCCCTAACTTTGAACTCTCTTGGGCTGACCTTCTTATTGTAAGCGCTAGCAAGTTGTTACTGGTATGCCCCCAGCCGAATTGCTGCTTTCTCCCTTCTCTTTTTCTAGCAAATTCAGATCTCGGGCCAACAGTGCCCCATTGGTCCCGTTCTCTACTCCCTGGGAAGCCGACCTCCAGTGGAATGACTGCTTCTGTGCCATAAGCCATGGCAAATGAGGACTCCCCAGTTGATCTTTTCGGCGTAGTCCGATACGCCCAGAGTACATTGGGCAACTCTTTTTCGGCCAAGCCCAAGCTGAGAAGGAAGAAGCGTTCTTCATCCCCTTGCTAGACATGGAT
Source organism: Camellia sinensis (assembly GCF_004153795.1). Classification (NCBI taxonomy): domain Eukaryota; kingdom Viridiplantae; phylum Streptophyta; class Magnoliopsida; order Ericales; family Theaceae; genus Camellia; species Camellia sinensis. The sequence goes on from NW_021025417.1 coordinate 442,425, forward strand.
TTTCTTCAGGGCTTCCTCACTCTTCTCGACTGGCTTTTTGCCGACGTCTTCCAGGACTTCCATGTCCTCAATCTCTGATTTTTTCTAGTTCTCGTATGTTGCAGGTAGACTTCTTTGCTTCCATGGAGCAATTCCTTGCCCGCACTTGATCCCCTCTGACCTCCTCTACTCCTGTTTCCTGTTTATTGAATCCGTTGTTACCTCGGCTTCACTTCGCGAACCGTTTCTTTTCCCTTGTTTGGACACCTTTGTCCCTGGCGTGTCTTCCTCAGCTCTGGCATACTTTTCTATCCTGGGTATCAACTCCTTCATGCTTTTCGGCAATGTCTTTGCCAGTGATTTTCAAAGCAGGCAGTCATACTTTAAGCCGTTTTTAAACGACACGACTGCCACCTCTTGGTTGCATCCTGGTATTCGGTTAAATACCTCATAATACCTTTTTGGCATAGGCCCTAAGGCTTTCATCCTCGTCGATCTTCAGGGCCATTAGGGCGTCCACCCTCAATAGCTGTAGCTTGTTTGTCACGAACCTGGCCACAAACATCTCGGCCAAGCCTTCCCAGGTTTTCATAGTTCCTTTCGGCAACTTGTGAAACCAATCTGATGCAATTTCTCCAAAGGATGAGGGGGACACCTTGCAAAGCAACGGCTCGTTCTCGGTGTACAACGCCATCGAGTTCAGGTACAAGCCGACGTGAAAGTTCGGGTCTAACTTACCGTCGTATATCTGGAACCTCGGCATACTGAACCTTTTCGGGGCATCAAATTTGTCCAATTCTACCGAGAACGGTGTCCTCGGCTTGACAAGAGAGGTTACCTCGGCATCTTGTCGCTTTCTCTAGAGGTAATCTCTCAGATCCTCCTTGGTTCGTCCAGGAGCTCGACTATCTCCGGATTTTAGCCTCTTTAGTGCACTACTTCCAGTGTCATTGTAAGACCTTTTGGACCTCCCTCTATTGGTCGCGTCGAAATAGAGTTCCTTCCCCTGAATATGCCGATGTTCTTTGGGGTCAGCTTCTTTAGTGCGATGGGTCCTCCGTGAATCTCCCCTTCTTGATTCTCCTTGCCCGATCTCCCTTGAAGGCTGGTGAGAATGTTCCTTGGTCCTATCGTGCTGAGGAGTCGTAGGAGTTGTCTTCTACCTCCCTGTCTGGGCATCTTTCTTGGCCGCTGGAATCGGCGTATCTTGTAACGGGAACGGTGACTACATGACGTTATTTTGCATCATGTAATTGACCATTGTTTACAGGTTCGCCAATTTGTCTACCATCCCTTTCACCTCTACGTCCCTCCATAGGCATCTGTCTTTCCATACCTGGAGGTTATCTTCATTATAGTACCCGCTTTGGTCTGTTTTCTTTGGTACGTCGCCTTTCTGGCCGACGTCTCTCACTCCGTGATTCTGGTCACGAGTTTCTTCATTACAATTGTCTTCTTCGACGTCAAGGTGAATAAGTCTGCCACTCCCAGTAGGAGTGTTATTCCCAATCTTCTCTTTCTGTCCGTCGTTGGCCATCTATTCTTCTTTCATTCCCACAGAAGGCGCCAAATTGTGTGTGTCAATTTTTGACCACACTGCCAATCAAGCACTCAGCTGGAGAACACTGGCAGAATAGATTAAGCCCGAACGACCTGCAACAGAAAGAAGAGATTCCGGCGGTAGTTCGTCCACCCGGGGGCACTTCGATGATCAAGTCAGTAAAATATCTCTCAAAGATAATCAATAGTGCTTAACTCACTAGACAAAGCATAAAAGACATACTTTAGACTCGTGGGGGTGCCTCTCTTTTATAGCCAACATAATCCTAGTCCCAATAGAAGCCTAGCTCTAATGGACTTAGGATTACTGCTAATCTTGGACAATCTACAAATAGATAGATTGTATGTTTGTTTGAGATAGAGTAGGAGAAAATGTAATCTCCAGGAAGAAACATAACATCTCCAGATAAGGAGAATTTTAGGAGAGTAGAGAGTATGAGATTTTACAGAGAGTTTGCTCTATTTTGTATAATTTATTCATGATTGAATAAAAGGAGTGCTTATTTAATTAATTTCTCTCTTTGTATATGTACGCAACTGGTATACACCCCTCTCCCACTTTCAACAGTGGTATCAGAGTTAGAAGAGCCAGTTTGGGCTATTTCTCAAAAAATATGAAACACAAAGTATTCAAATTTGTCCAGATTTCGAAGGTGTCAAAATCGATATCTAAATATACCCGAGGGTTCGTGTCAACTAGAGGAGTCCAAACCCATCAACCAGAAGAGCCCAGAAGTAACCAAAGTTTGCTGATAATTGTAACATCCAGAAACTGAAAATTTTCAAAGTTGTCGAAATTCAGTTTTGAGTATACTAGTGTGAAGTACTTGAGAGGATTTCGATGGTATAAAGAACGGCTCAAACGAACTCTGAATGAACCTATACGGCTGCCAAGAAGTTAAATGCGTATATAGCAGTCGTCGTCCCTAAAATTTTGAAGTTGCAAAGGTGTTCAAGAGAAATTAGTCAATGAATTATGGCAAAGTTACAACCAAGCTACCGAGTTGAGTTGCCGAACCACCGAGCTGAGTTGCCAAATCTAGCCGCTGACATCACACTGACACATGTTGATGCAAGTTGATTGAAGAGAAATTATCCAGTGTTTCACTGTTGAGATGCAACCGTTGATCTGAACCGTCCAAATTGTTTTGGGTAGATTTAAGCCATTTGAGGTCCGATTTTGAAGATCCAATAGTGCTTTCTAACTATTTGGAATATTCGAGACACATCCATACGATTAGATTTTGCAAATTTTATCCAAGTAATTTGCAGATTTTATTTGAAGAGATGAAGTGAAGGAAATATTCTTTAAAGCGAAAGTCAAAGAATACAACAAAGAAGACATCACAGATTGATGATAGAAAACGTCCCAAATATCGTGGATGAAACAAGCAACAGGTGGTTGCTCTATGACATCGGAGAGACATAAGTCAACAGGTGATTGACTACAGTGGACAACAAGTGGTTGTACCACGCGATAGACAACAGACGGTTGATCTGCAAGAGAGAAGACAACAACAGGAGGTTGATAGCACCAAACAACTGGAGGTTATTCCGCGAGAGATAGAAGTCAACAAAGGATTGACTCCAAAGACCAGAAGAGGTCATCAACGAGCAGATATGAGGCATCGTGTAGAAAATCCAACAAATTAAGTTTGGGGGGGATGTTGGAAGACAAACTCAATTTGAGTTTGGAGATGAGGCTGCTAGAGAAGAGAAGAACAAGCAAAAAGCTCATGGAGAGTTCCAAAGAGAAGAAGAGGAAGCCAAAATGAAGAAGAAGAAGGAAGCATGGAGCTTCATTGTTGAAGCTTAATGATGAAGAAACACTGTAGCACACACGGTTTATACGCAGATTGAGAATATATAAATAGATAGGTTGTGTGATTGTTTTAGATAGAGTAGGATAAATAAATATCACTAGGAGTGAGAGATATCTAAGAGAGTTTGAGAGTTGAGAGATTAACCATTTATAGCAAAAATGGAAACTCTTTCGGTACGAGAGAAGGAAGCTTAGTGGGAGTTAAGTGAGAAAGAGGGTGACCTCGGCATAACAACCAGGACACGTGACACCTCGGCTGACACGTCATCGTCACCTTGGCCACGTGTTGGTACTCAGAAAATATATCCCCACAACTGTCCCCTAGGTTCTATTACCTCAGCATTCTGAGGTGATGGAACCCACACTGTTCGTTCATCTGTGCCCCTCTGTCCGAGATCAAACTCGCCGACCTCAAAGTTCCCTGGACTTTACTGTCCACTTCTGTCAAGTATCAAGCTTCATGCTTTCCAAGCTGCTCGAGATCACACCTCCTAGTCGAGGTTCTTGTTCCATTAATTCGTAAACTCCAAGAGCTTTGCAACTACTCCACTCACATTCTTTGGTGGGTTCCTGACTTCCAATCATCTATTTGACTCCGGCGATCTTCATATCAGCGTTCATTTCTCTTGGTAGGTTCATAAACTCTTTTATTAAGCTCAATCTTTCATAACTCTTCTGAATCCGTTTACTTGCCCTCTGTTGTCTTCTATTTTCATCTGTTTTCAAGTTTTGAATTGTTTGAACGCCTGGCACTGTTCTTGCCATATCCGCTTTCTGTTGCTAGCATCGTGTCTGGGTCATTACTTTCTTGTTCTTCACATACTTACTTAGTGCATGTGCACGTGGCTTTATTCTTGAACTTTGTCGTCTTCTTGACTCTGATTTTTCTCTTTTTTCATTCAATCCTCTGGCTTTTTCTCTTTCTAGCTCTTTTGCTTAAATCCGTTATTGTTCCAAGCTTTCAAGCTCTGCAACTGTTTTCGTTCCTCTCCTCCGGTGAAGCTTACGTCATTCTATCATTTTCGCATCTGTCGTTAGACTTCAGCAATTCTTATTCCGGCTTCCTTCTTTCTGGTAAGCCACTGTTCCTCCTGGTTTTATTTCTTATTGCTTTCCAAGAAGCTCTGCTTCATTGTTAATCACCATTGCTGTTTTACCCATTGTTTCCAAATCATCTTCTTGAATACACACTGTTCACACATCTGTTGATTTCTGTCACTGTTCTTGGCTTGACACACCTGTGCAATCTTTTTGTCTTGATTTCCTGATAGCTTCATCCCTATTCTTGATTGCGAATTACATTCTTGTTTCTGTTTTCTGTGTCTTTTTCCAGATTCTTGCTTTCAATCCTTGCCTTCAAACTCCGAAGTGCCAATCGCCGAAAAGAGCTTTGATCAAACTCTTCGGGAGATCGATGCTGAGCTCGAGGCCGAGAAGGCTGCTGAGAAGTCTTTCCAACTGTCTTCTATATCCTGCCATTGATGCCGAGTAGTTTTGTTTCCTTCTTTTAGTCCTTGTACCTTGTACTTTGTCCTTCTTTGTATGCTTTTAATCCGGCTGACGTGTTATTTTTGTAGTCTGAATAATTTATTTTTCAATATTCAGGCCGAAGTGTCACGACCCGAACCCGCCCCCATGGGTTAAGGACGTAACCGGCCAGTAATCCTGAGATTACCTATGGCCTCAAACCAGAATAGACATAAGTCAACAGAGTAGAGGGGCCAAACGGAAGCAATAATCAATAACTTTGTCCATAGAGCCGTGCTTATATGCACTACAAAACAAACCAAACTCATATACGTTAATAACCCACGTCAAAAGTACAGTACCATAAAATTCCTTACAAATAGGATCATCTAATTAAGTCAACCCATGACAGACTATTTATAGATATACATAAAGTCCTTGCCGGTAAGACGAAATATAATTACATAGCAAAAAGGCAAGGATAGGTCTCAAGAGTGAGACGCAAGGCTGACTTCCTCAAAACTTGTAATTTTCCCTAGCAGACTTTACTGGGGCTGGGTTTGGACTTCCCTTGGCTCACCTACAAACACATGAATGAGCGTGAGCGATAGCCCAGTGAATAATATCAAATACAGAAGTCATATAAACAATATGCAGAACAATATACTCCAAACAGCCTTGGGCCCAATTCATATTCCTACTTAACATATGTACATTTATACAACGGTTAGATCAAGTGACGGTAGTTCTAAATATATTGGCCTTTGGCCCATTCTGATTTCCATCTTCGTCAAAACGGCCTTCGGCCCATTTATTTATGTCAAAACGGCCTTCGGCCCATTCATCCTTGTCAAAACGGCCTTCGGCCCATTTATTCATGTCAAAACGGCCTTCGGCCCACTCATTCATGTCAAAACGGCCTTCGGCCCATTTATTCATGTCAAAACAGCCTTCGGCCCATTCCTTTATATCAAAACGGCCTTTGGCCCATTATTTCTATCAAAACGACCTCTGGTCCATTCATTTATTCGTATCAGGCTTTTGTCTACGATCCCAATTAGCAAATTCATAAGGCTTATAAGGGAATAACAAGAAGACATTCACAAGTTTTTAAATATTAATATTACTCACAGTGATCGGCCTGCAGATTTGCCCTGGAGCATGACCCTACACATTTCATGAACACAAGAGGGTCACTAACAGTTCAATTCGTTCTTTGATTCACATTTTCCTCTTTAGGCTTTATTCTTATCTTATTAACTTATTTACAATGCTTAGCATATGCCTAAGAGTGCTTACAGGTGAAAGAGAATGGAGAACGAAACACAGAATGCAAAAATAAAATTCCAAAAAAACAGGGTCCTCGCTCGAGCGTCAACTCCCCCGCTCGAGCGGACCCTTAAGGCCTGCAAAAGTACTGGTTGCATGAAAAACACGCTCGAGTGTGGAATAGAGCGCTCGAGCTGATGGCCTGTCTACAAAAACTCCACGCTCGAGCGTGAGGTATCCCGCTCGAGCGGACATCCAACTCTGCAAAAGTGCTGGGAGCACGATTTTCCCGCTCGAGCGGCCATTAATCCGCTCGAGCGGACATCAAAATTCTGGGTTTCCCAGATTGTGTTCTTGAGCTCCAAATCGGTTCTCCAGCTACATTACTTGCATGCAAATGGCTCAAATCTCAATATGATCATACTAACATGGCACCAACGCAAGATTATAACATTATGAAGCTCAATTCCTTGATTTATCCATACGCATGTCCCAAAATATGTCAAACTCAATATCAACATAACAAATTCATGCATTTAAGCTCATATCTTCTCAAATTGTACATGCATGTGATGAATTAGCCACATTCTCTACTTACATAACACAAAGGGTGATCAAGCCTTGAGTTCCTTTAACATTTCACATGGATTATACACATTTGTGCTCATACATGCAATATCAAGGTGATTTCCTACATGCATGCACATATTAAGCTTCAATTCAACAAATACAACCCAATTTCATTTCAATCTTACTCTTGATCACCAAATTAGTTTGAGCACACAAAAATTACAAACTATAATCCAAGAATTACTCACCTAGGAGCTTGACCCTCACAATCTACGATTAAATCTTGAATTAGATTTCCAACCTCCAAGTTTCAAGACCACAATTGCACAATCCATCTTTCTTCCTCTCTATAGTCGGCTCTCTCTCTCAAATTGAGCCCAAGAATCAGTTAAAATGAGCTAAGGAGAGAAATGAGGTGTAGTACATCAAGTCCCACTAAGTCAAAATAATAATAATAATAATAATAAGGTAATTGGGTACTAATCCACCAATTTAATCGATTTAATCTAACCCGAATCAATTTCTAATTAAATTTTACCGTAGGCTCTAAAAATTATGCCAATCACGATGGCGTAATCAATTTCGGGTTCTATGGCCGATAATGCCCTCAATTTAATTTGCAGAGCGGATTATTCAAACCGATGTTCATACAGTAAACAGATAAGGTTCCAAAATCACATATATCCACGTAATGGCACACAAAATCATATTAAAACATAGAATTACATACGTATTAGGGACCAATTAACATAATACAGGACAGGGGTATCACAATCTCCCCCTCTTTAGGAAGTTTGGTCCTCCAAACTTAATTTACCTTCATCGAGGAACAAATGTGGATAGCGTAGTCGCATTTCCTCCTCTTTTTCCCACGTAGCATCCGTCCCATAGTGTTCCTTCCATTCTACTTTCACCATAGGGATGGACTTGTTTCTCAATTCTTTCACTTGTCGGTCAACAATTCTTTCCGGCCATTCAGCATATTCCATATTTTCATCAATAGCAACCCGGTGATATTCAATCACATGCAACGGGTCTCGGAGGTAACCCCTCAACATTGACACATGAAACATGTTATGGATTTGCTCTAATCCCGGTGGCAAAGCAACTCTATAAGCAACTGGACCAAGCCTCTCCAAAATTTGAAACGGCCCAATGTAACGGGGCGATAACTTGCCCTTTCTCCCAAATCTGACTTGTCCTTTCATCGGAGAAACACGGATGAACACATGGTCGCCGACCTCATACTCAAGAGGTCTTCTCCGAACGTCTGCATAATTCTTCTGTCAGTCTTGAGCTGTTCTGAGCCTTTGCCGAATAGTTTTGATCTTTTCAGAGGTGTCTTGTACAATTTCAGGCCCAAACAAAGCTCTGTCCCCGACCTCTGTCCAACAAATAGGTGACCTACACCTCCTACCATACAAAGCTTCGTATGGTGCCATACCGATGCTGGAGTGGAAGCTATTATTATAGGCAAATTCTGCAAGTGGCAGGTAATCTTCCCAACTCCCCTGAAAATCCAAAGCACACATACGAAGCATATCTTCCAAAGTCTGTATCGTTCGTTCTGACTGCCCATCTGTCTGTGGGTGGAATGCAGTGCTGAACCTTAGTTTTGTTCCCATAGCTTCTTGAAAACTCTTCCACAATCTAGATACAAATTTCGGATCTCTATCCGACACAATGGATATCGGAACTCCGTGTAAATGGACAATTTCATCAACATAAATAGTAGCCAACCTGTAAGCAGTAAATGTAGTTTTGACAGGCAGAAAATGTGCAGATTTAGTCAGTCTATCAACTACAACCCAAACAGAATCCATACCTCAGGAAGTCCGAGGTAGGCCAACAACGAAATCCATAGTCACATGTTCCCACTTCCACTCAGGAATAGGGAGAGGTTGAAGTAGTCCGCCTGGTTTCTGATGTTCAGCCTTAACTTGCTGACACTGGAGGCACTTGGACACATATTCTGCAATCTCTTTCTTCATTTTAGGCCACCAATAGGTTTGTTTCAAATCCCGATACATTTTATTGTTACCCGGATGCATAGCAAATACGGACCTGTGGGCTTCATCTAAAATCCTCTTCTTTAGTTCCGGAATGTCTGGGACACACATTCAGTTCCGGAATTTCAACATTTCATTCTCCATACTGAACTCCGCTTTCGGGCTTGCCTCAAATTCGTCAATCACTTTCTCGAGGAGCTCATCTTCTTTCTGTTTCTGTTTGATTTCATCAATGATCGCCAGCTCGGCTGTAATAGCGACTATCAATCCGCCCTGTTCACACATTACCACTTCGATTTCAAACTTCTCAAAATCTTGCAAGATCTCTTTCTGTTTGGTAAGCAACCAAGCCATACTCCCCGTTGATTTTCTGCTTAATGCATCAGCTACTGTGTTGGCTTTCCTGGGGTGATACTGAATCTCCAGATCGTAGTCTTTTATCAGTTCCAACCATCTTCTCTGACGCATATTCAACTCTTTCTGCGTGAAGAAGTATTTCAGGCTCTTATGATCCGTGTAAACTTCACATTTCGCTCCATATAGATAATGCCGCCAAATCTTCAAGGCAAAAACAACTGCGGCCAGTTCTAGGTCGTGTGTAGGATAGTTCTTCTCGTGTGGCCTCAACTGTCGGGAGGCGTAGGCAATAACCTTCCTGTTCTGCATCAACACACAACCCAAACCCTTATAAGATGCATCACTGAAAATCACAAAATTTTCCGTACCTGAAGGTAGTGTCAAAATTGGTACAGTGGTCAATCTTGTCTTCAATTCCTGAAAGGCTGATTCTCTTTCACTATTCCACTCAAATGGTTGTCCTTTACGTGTCAATTAGGTAAGAGGTACTGCTAATTTCGCGAAGTCCTTCACAAACCTCCTGTAGTACCCAGCTAAGCCCATGAAACTGCGAACTTCTGTCACATTGGTCGGTGTAGGCCAATTCACAATTGCCTCTATCTTCTGCGGGTCCACTGAAATTCCTTCCTTGTTGATCACGTGCCCTAAGAAAATAACCTCATCCAACCAAAACTCACATTTCTTTAATTTAGCAAATAGCTTTCTTTCCCGAAGTATTTGTAAAACAGTCCTCAAATGATATTCATGTTCAAGTCTATCTTTAGAGTATATCAAAATATCATCAATAAAGACTACAACAAACTCATCAAGGTAGGCTTTAAAAATTCTATTCATTAAGTCCATAAATGCTGCCGGAGCATTAGTCACTCCAAACGGCATAACAAGAAACTCAAAATGACCATACCTCGTTCTGAATGCGGTTTTCTCAACATCCTCTGCCTTAACTTTCAGCTGATGATACCCGGATCTCAAGTCGATCTTAGAAAACACTTGGGATCCCTGCAACTGGTCAAATAAGTCGTCAATACGGGGTAAGGGATATTTGTTCTTTATCGTTACCTTGTTCAACTCCCGGTAATCAATGCACAGGCGCAAGGTACTATCATTCTTCCTCACAAATAACACTGGTGCACCCCAAGGCGAAGTGCTAGGCCGGATAAACCCTTTATCAAGAAGGTCTTGCAACTGTTCCTTTAATTCTTTCATTTCGGCAGCAGCCATTCTGTAGGGAGCCTTAGAAATAGGCTGGGTGCCTGGCATAGTTTCAATGGTAAACTTGATCTCCCTGTCTACCAATTCCCCTGGTAATTCATTCGAAAACACATTCAGAAATTCTCTAACAATAGGAATATTATTCAATTCAACATTCTCAGATTGTTCAGACAACACATAGCACAAATAACCCTGGCACCCTTTCCTAATCAGTTTACATGCTTTCATTGCAAATATCAAATACGGTGGAGGCACTACCCCATTACCCACAAACACAATCTCTTTCCGTTCTGGTAGGTTAAATACAACCCTTTTTGTCATACAGTCTATGGTGGCACAATACTTGGTCAACCAATCCATGCCCAAAATTACATCGAAATGTCTAAAGTTCAAGGGTAACAAATCTACATATAGGGTAGCATCCTCGATATGCATGTCACATAACCAATATATATAATCACATAACACAGATTCTCCCGATGGAGCAGACACACACAACAAATATGGCAATAGCTCTAGGGGTCTATTCAGTCTAGATGCAAACGTATATGTCACAAATGAGTGCGTTGATCCAGAATCAATTAATACAAAGGCATCCTGATTACATATTGAAATAGTACCTGAAACAACGGCATTGGCATTCCGTGTATCGCCCGGAACAAGTGCAAAGACTCTCTCCTGTCTCACTGTGTCCCCAGTAGTAGCAGATCTCAAAGTATTTCCCGGCTTTGGAGCTGATGCAGTTGAACTAGCTGCGAGTTTCCCACCGTTCTGATTACATTCTCCGGCTATGTGCCCTTGCTTTCCACATTTAAAACAGGCTCCTGATGCACGGTAACTGACTCCACGGTGCCTTTTGCCACAATTATTGCACATGGGAGCTGTGTCTCGGGAAGAGCTCGAACTATTCGAGGAGCCCGTGTTTTGCTTTTTCAGAAATTTCTTCTTCGAAAAGAAGCCTTGTCTTTTGTTGCTTTTCCATTCTGTTACTGGCTTAGCTTGCCTGGCTATGTTAACCTCTGATATGATGGCTCTGTCAAGCACCCCAATGTAGGTTTCCAATTTCAGGACATTCACCCTCTCTAGGATGTCATTGCGGAGCCCACCTTCAAAATGTCTTGCCTTCTTATAATCAGTGTCAATCACGTGCGGTGCAAACCTGGCCAACTCAGTGAATTTGGCCTTGTGCTCCGCTACAGTCATGCTGTCTTGCTTGAGCTCCATGAACTCTGCCACTTTCCTATCCCGGACGCACTGGGGGAAGTACTTGTCATAGAAGATTTCTAAAAATTTCACCCAATCAACATCTCTGTGGTTTTCTCTCATCAACATCCACCATATTCTCGCTTCATCTTCTAGCATAAAAGTGGCTAGAAGCACTTTCTAAGTCTCCGAACAGGGGAACACTTCGAATAATTTCTCGATGCCAAGGACCCATGCTTCGGCTTTCAACGGATCTAATCCCCCGTGAAACTGTGGTGGTTTCATTTTCTTGAATTCCTTAGTGAGAGCTATAATCCGGTCATCATTCTGATGATCTGGCACAGGTGGTGCCGGAGGTGGAGGTGGCGGGTGTGGTTGCTGCCACTGCTGTTGCCACTCCTGTTGCTGTCTCAGAGCTTCTGTCATTTCTTGGATCAGTCTTTCCATTCTGTCCAGTCTGGCATAGAAGATTCCTCTAACTCATCACCTCTGGTTCTCACCATCTGATTAAACTTGCATTATATTTTACACAAAGATTCACAAGTGTGCATATACCAAGAAGCACATATTCCCAGATAATTTGTAATGCAAGTAATTCACAACTTACACATATAATTGTTCATATCAAATCATTTAAGCATATAATCAATGCTTCTAAATTCATGTTTATGAATGCATCCTAGATCTTATCTAGACGCTTATTGCTCTTTTGGACATTGCTCTTTTGGACAAGTGTGTGAGTTATTAACTCGTGCTCTGATACCACTCTGTCACGACCCGAACCCGCCCCCATGGGTTAAGGACGTAACCGGCCAGTAATCCTGAGATTACCTACGGCCTCAAACCAGAATAGACATAAGTCAACAGAGTAGAGGGGCCAAACGGAAGCAATAATCAATAACTTTGTCCATAGAGCCGTGCTTATATGCACTACAAAACAAACCAAACTCATATATGTTAATAACCCACGTCAAAAGTACAGTACCATAAAATTCCTTACAAACAGGATCATCTAATTAAGTCAACCCATGATAGACTATTTATAGATATACATAAAGTCCTTGCCGGTAAGACGAAATATAATTACATAGCAAAAAGGCAAGGATAGGTCTCAAGAGTGAGACGCAAGGCTGACTTCCTCAAAACTTGTATTTTTCCCTAGTAGACTTTACTGAGGCTGGGTTTGGACTTCCCTTGGCTCACCTACAAACACATGAATGAGCGTGAGCGATAGCCCAGTGAATAATATCAAATACAGAAGTCATATAAACAATATGCAGAACAACATACTCCAAACGGCCTTGGGCCCAATTCATATTCCTACTTAACATATGTACATTTATACAACGGTTAGATCAAGTGATGGTAGTTCTAAATATATTGGCCTTTGGCCCATTTTGATTTCCATCTTCGTCAAAACGGCCTTCGGCCCATTTATTTATGTCAAAACGGCCTTCGGCCCATTCATCCTTGTCAAAACGGCCTTCGGCCCATTTATTCTTGTCAAAACGGCCTTCGGCCCATTTATTCATGTCAAAACGGCCTTCGGCCCACTTATTCATGTCAAAACGGCCTTCGGCCCATTCATTTATATCAAAACAGCCTTTGGCCCATTATTTCTATCAAAACAACCTCTGGTCCATTCATTTATTCGTATCAGGCTTTTGTCTACGATCCCAATTAGCAAATTCATAAGGCTTATAAGGGAATAACAAGTAGACATTCACAAGCTTTTAAATATTAATATTACTCACAGTGATCGGCCTGCAGATTTGCCCTGGAGCCTGACCCTACACATTTCATGAACACAAGAGGGTCACTAACAGTTCAATTCGTTCTTTGATTCACATTTTCCTCTTTAGGCTTTATTCTTATCTTATTAACTTATTTACAATGCTTAGCATATGCCTAAGAGTGCTTACAGGTGAAAGAGAACGGAGAACGAAACACAGAATGCAAAAACAAAATTCCAGAAAACAGGGTCCTCGCTCGAGCGTCAACTCCCCCGCTTGAGCGGACCCTTAAGGCCTGCAAAAGTACTGGTTGCATGAAAAACACGCTCGAGCGTGGAATAGAGCGCTCGAGCTGATGGCCTGTCTACAAAAACTCCACGCTCGAGCGTGAGGTATCCCGCTCGAGCGGACATCCAACTCTGCAAAAGTGCTGGGAGCACGATTTTCCCGCTCGAGCGGCCATTAACCCGCTCGAGCGGACATCAAAATTCTGGGTTTCCCAGATTGTGTTCTTGAGCTCCAAATCGGTTTTCCAGCTACATTACTTGCATGCAAATGGCTCAAATCTCAATATGATCATACTAACATGGCACCAATGCAAGATTATAACATTATGAAGCTCAATTCCTTGATTTATCCATACGCATGTCCCAAAATATGTCAAACTCAACATCAACATAACAAATTCATGCATTTAAGCTCATATCTTCTCAAATTGTACATGTATGTGATGAATTAGCCACATTCTCTACTTACATAACACAAAGGGTGATCAAGACATGAGTTCCTTTAACATTTCACATGGATTATACACATTTGTGCTCATACATGCAATATCAAGGTGATTTACTACATGCATGCACATATTAAGCTTCAATTCAACAAATACAACCCAATTTCATTTCAATCTTACTCTTGATCACCAAATTAGTTTGAGCACACAAAAATTACAAACTATAATCCAAGAATTACTCACCTAGGAGCTTGACCCTCACAATCTACGATTAAATCTTGAATTAGATTTCCAACCTCCAAGTTTCAAGACCACAATTGCACAATCCCTCTTTCTCCCTCTTTATAGTCGGCTCTCTCTCTCAAATTGAGCCCAAGAATCAGTTAAAATGAGCTAAGGAGAGAAATGAGGTGTAGTACATCACGTCCCACTAAGTCAAAATAATAATAATAATAATAATAATAATAATAAGGCAATTGGGTACTAATCCACCAATTTAATCGATTTAATCTAACCCGAATCAATTTCTAATTAAATTTTACCGTAGGCTCTAAAAATTATGCCAATCACGATGGCGTAATCAATTTCGGGTTCTGTGGCCGATAAGGCCCTCAATTTAATTTTCAGAGCGGATTATTCAAACCGATGTTCATACGGTAAACAGATAAGGTTCCAAAATCACATATATCCACGTAACGGCACACAAAATCATATTAAAACATAGAATTACATACATATTAGGGACCAATTAACATAATACAGGACAGGGGTATCACACGAAGTGCCTTCTTTCTTCTTTTAATGCATTTCTCTAATTTCTTCTTTGAATGAATGTCTTCTTTTTTCTGCTCTTGTATGATTCTACACTTAGAATAATTTGCATGTCTTCAAAGTACACCTTGACTGTGCAATCTCTTCGGGTAAAATACCTCTGTCACAACTTCTAATCTTGCTCATCTCAGCCTTGTCCTAACACTTGAAAATATTGTAACAAATATATTCACAAGAGTTGCTTAGGACTTGTCACTTTCTCAATGTCTTCTATCAAGACTTCAGTTTTCCATATTTCAAGTTTTGACAACCTGGTAGTTTCGGCAAGTACGCAGATATTGCTTGAGCTTGACTTTAACTTGTAAATTTTTCTCAAAACTTTTAACAAGTGTTTTAACCATCATCCTTTATCATAACATCGGCTTAACTTCAGCTTGTAAATTTTTCTCAAAATTTCAACAAGTATTAAACCATCTTCCTTTCGATACGACCTCAGTTTAACTATAACTTGTAAATTCACGCAGAATTTCAACAAGTGTTTAAATATGACCTCGGTTTAACTTCAACTTGTAAATTCACACAGAATTTCAACAAGTGTTAAACATCATCTCGGTTTAATTTCAACTTGTAAATTGCTACAAATTTCAACAAGTGGTAAACATCATATCGGTTTAACCAACTTGTAAATTGCTACAAATTTCAACAAGTGTTAAACATCATCTCGGTTTAACTTTAACTTGTAAATTCACACAGAATTTCAACAAGTGTTAAACAATGATTTCGGTTTAACTTAACTTGTAAATTGTCCACAAATTTCAACAAGTGTTAAACATATTTTTCTTTCTTCTTCTCTCTGCCCCCTGCATGGCTTTCACATGCTCTTTTGTGAACCTTATAAAAGGTCTTCAACCTAGCTAACTGCAGCCTGACCTTGTATGTTTTCTTTTTATCTTCTGTGATCTGAGATCTGCTCACTAAGCTCTTCTCTTATCGGGCTTAAGTGCCGAGGTCTTGTCTGCTGGAATGTTGAATCTGCTCTCTCAGGTTGAGCTCTTCTCTTCTCGGACTTACTCATCTAGGCCGAGATCATGCCTTTTGGGATTCGGGATCCAGGATCTAGAATCTGGGATCTGCTCACTTAGGCTAAGCTCTTGTCTTCTCGGACCTACTCATTTAGGCCGAGATCATGCCTTCTGGGATCCGGGATCCGGGATCTGGAATCTGGGATCTGCTCACTTAAGCTGAGCTTTTGTCTTCTCGGACCTACTTATTTAGGCCGAGATCTTGTCTTCTGGGATCCGGGATCCGGGATCTGGAATCCAGGATCTGCTCACTTGGGCTGAGCTCTTCTATACTTGAATGTCATCTCCTTGGGAGCATTCATGTCCCCTGTCTTTGCGTCCCTTCGGGAAGGGTCTTCACTCCGTTTATGTCGACACATTCTCCATCTTTGCTAAACTCGTCGTTTCCGATACGTTGATCTTGTACAGTGATGGCCATCTATTCGCCTTTCTTTCCCACAGACGGCGCCAAATTGTGTGGGTGATTTTCTGACCACACTGCAATCTTAGGCCTCGTTTGGGAACAGGCTAATTTAGTAACTTTTTGGCTATTTGGCTAAAAAGGTAGGTAAAAAAAACTTGTATGTTTGGGATGACTTTTTGGCTAATTACGAAAAGATGTGCAAAAAGTAGAGAGAAAAGAGAATCTTTGACTTTTTGGTATGGATTGTTGGCTTTTTGGCTAATTTAGTAACTTTTTGGCTAATTGACTAAAATAGCCTCTTGCCAAACGAGGCCTTAGTATCCAGTTGGAGAGCACCGGCAGAATAGATGGCACCTGACTAACCTGAAACAGAAAGAGAAGACTCCGGCGGTGGTTCGTCCACCCGGGGGTAGTCCGACGATCAAGTCATTATATCTCTCAAAAATAAATCAAGTGCTAAACTCACAAGCTTGAGTATCAAAAGCATACCTTAGACCCATTGGAGTGCCTCTCTTTTATAGCCAACATAAACCTAGTTCCAATAGAAACCTAACTTCTATGGACTCAGGATTACTGCTAATCTTGGACTCCCAGTAAGATTAGGATAAACTCTCTAAGAGTCTTATCTTAATACAAACTGAAGTCTTCTCTCATTCTGGGACTCTTGCCCCTCATCCACTTATCTCGGATTCTGATATCTTCAGAGGTAACCTCGGCCTATCCGAGATGACATCGGCATAACAACCAGGACACGTGGCACCTCGATTGACACGTCGTCGTCACCTTGGCCACGTGTTGGTACTCAGAAAATATATCCCCACATCCTCCATTGTAATCTCTTTGTAATTTTTATTATATAGTAAAAATGATTACTCTCCCATAGATGTAGGCAGTGAGACCAAATCACGTTAAATATTATGTCTCTTTATAAATCATATATTGATTTACACTCCTCTCTGACTTTCAAAGTGGTGTCAGAGTTGATAAAGAGAAATTACCATAATTTAATTTTCCATCCAATATTAAGTTGCATTACATACGACACAAAATGACGCACAGCTAGAACAAATCCAACCAAGCATCGCTCCAGTTGATGACGTTCAAGATCCCAAGTTGTATCCTCCATCCCCATACTAAGACCACTATGAATGTGATGCCTTGATGGTGGAACAAAAGCTTGAGTATGAGGAAGATAACTACGTTCTTTAGGAAACTCACTTCTAAGTAACGTCCGTCCCACTGCTATTCGTCCAACCGCCTCCACGTATTAAAAGATTCATCATAAAGCAGTCTCTATACATAATGGGACCACATAATAAAGCAAGTAATAAGGAATCCTTAAAAAGAAAAAGGAAAAATGGTACTTACCTATATGCCTTGATAAGTAGACTTATTATTTAATAGATCTTATAAAAAAAATTTATCATAAAAAAAGTCACTAATTGTAAGTTTTAGCGACAATTTATAAAAATCATGACAAAAAAAAATCACTAATTGTTAATTTTTAGCGACATATATAAAAAATTGTCACAAAAAAATTATTTTTAGCGACAATTTTACCAAGACTTATTTTCAATAAGACTTGATGGGAATTACGTCTAACTATTAGGACCTATTAATAATTTACCTAAAAAAAAAAAACACACACACACACAATCCACTCCCTTTATAGACAATAACATCAATAAAAATTGAGAGTTCCAGTTTTGAAACTCTAAAAAGAGTTTTAGTGTGTATATATATATATATATATATATATTTTCTTATTACATCATTAAAAATCTCTTTAAAATTTTAAATGTAAGGCTCTGTTTGGTAGAGTTTTGAAACTTTAGTTCCACCCTTCAGTTTGCACGTGATGTTTGTTTACAGTTTTCAAAAAAAAATTCACACTTACTTTTAAAAACTCTTTCCAAGGCGGAAAAATTTGAGCTAACCGGTCGTCCTCCCGGATGTTCGGTCGGTTGACCGGAACAGTGTATTTTTTTTATTTTTTTTACAATTACCACCTGTTATTTTTTATATTTTAAATAAAAAAATTCAGAAATTTTTAAAATTTTTTATGAGTTTTGAATAGAATTTTGAGTTGTGTGTTTGATTATGAGTTGTAAGTTTTTATATCAAATATCATATATCACATTAAAAATTTTCCACTCAATTCAAAAATCTTTTTAAAACTCATTTACCAAACAAAGTTTTCACACTTAAATCATAATTTTAAAACTTACAAACTCGAAATATAACTCCTATTATCAAATCATATTTAAAAAACTCTACCAAACGTTACCTAAAACTTCTTATAGTTGACAATAACACTATTTGTCTTGCAACGAGCCAGCATACGAAAAGGAAGCTTTAAGAAAAGGAACAAAATACCTCACCCTGGGGAACAGTAGGTCTTGTTTGGTTTGGTTTTGGGAAAAAAGGATTTTTGAGAAAATTTTTAAAAATTTTGTTTGGTTTGTAATTTTTCTTAAAAAATTTTCAAAATCACTTTCTCTCTCCTACACATCAATCAATTACTTTTTCTCTCACCTTTCTCATTTTCAATTACTTTTTCTTTTACATACATCAACTCAATTACAATAAATATATATTTTTTAAGATCTTATAATCCTTAAAATGATCCACATCATGTGGTTGTGAATCGAGTACCAAAAAAAGGTCCCACTCATTTTCCCTTATTTATTTACTTTTTTTTTTTAAACCACAAATCTATCTTTTAAGAGTTTTTTTAGTCTATGTTTTTTATTTTATTTTATTTTATTTCCTTTTATTTATTTCCTTTTTTTTAAATGACAAATCTATCATTTCAGAGTTTTTTAGTCTTTTTTTTTTTTTTAATTTCAACCTAATTAAATGACAAATCTATCATTTCAGAGTTTTTTAGTCTTTTTTTTTTTTTTAATTTCAACCTAACGTATTTAAAATATGGGACACTTTTTTATAAATCTTTTTTAATCTACTTATGTTTCATTTAGTCCACAATATTATTTTAAATTTCAATAAATCTTATGACTGACATAATTACTAAAATACTGCTAATAATATTTACATTTACAATGTGAATGTTCCATGATATGAATATTCACATCGTTAATGTGAATGTGAATGTTCACACTATCAATGTGAATGTGTCAATGTGAATATTCATATTGTAAAATATGAATGTTCACATCATCAAATTACTAACCGTTCAAAAAATATTTATAAATGTAGAAATATTCATAAAATACTTTAAATATGAAAATTAGGATTTGGTAGAGCAAATATTCAAATAATAGGACTTATTGAAATACAAAAATATCTTATATACTAATTGGAATACAAACACTTAAAAAAAGATTTTCTAATAAATCTCTCTTAAAATATACACTGCACGAGTTTATTCTAATAAAATTTTGATTAAATATTTGAGTTAAAAATTGTAATTATTTTTAGGGGAAAGAACAAATCAATATAGGGGTTGAAAATAAAATTCGGACTTATGGTATAATTTATAAATTTTAATTATTTAAATTATAAATTTTTTTCAAGTAATTAATTTTGAAAATTAAATGTGATTTGTAATCTTTCCTTATTTTTATAAACAAATTCTATGATGTATTATTTTTTTTGGATTACTACATTTGAGATCTCTGATTTTAACTCATTGTGGTATTAGTTATGATTTAATCATATATATGGTGACAGTTATGATACCAAAAAAAAAAAAAACATTTTAATTAATTAGACTATATGTAGTATTTGGTTATGACAATTTTTTTAATTATGATTTCAAAATTTTAATTATGACATTTGTGATAATTAATCATACAAATACCATAACATGCATGTAATACATATCCATACAAAATTATGCTTGTAAAAAGATCGGTTTGAAAATACCTAATAAAAAAATCATGAGTAAAGACACAATTTAATATTTTTCAACAAATTAATATAAAAAACAATAGAAGTGGCTCAACTTTTCTAGAGCATGAGGCAAACCATCAAAATGAAGCCTTTTATGTTTTTTTATATTTTAATTGTTTCTATTTAAAGTAAGAAATTGTTTATAAATAAAACAAATACTAACTATGATAAAAATAATGGGTAAATTATACTCATCTTTGTTCAGTTTGAAAAAATACACTTTAACCTTGTAAAGCTGAGATAATTTAATTATGCGAAAAATATTAAACTAAATTGTATTTTCATTAGAGATGGTTTGGGATTTACTTAAAGGTCATGTTTGTTGACCGACTTGGGTGGCTAGACTGGACTACCATGGCTGTAAGTCCCACCCACAACTTATGTGGTGGTGAAATGGGAGGGGCAGATTAATAGTCTAGAGGCTTAGTAATCCCCTTCAGTATGAGAATTAGCTTCGTTGAGTAGAGGGTGAGATTAGAAAAATAGTGAGTGGATTGGAGTCTATCCAGTCGTCTGTCCAGATGTCCCACCGATCATCTGTCCGGTCATCCGGAACAGTTCAAATTTTTTTTACCATGTGCACCTATTTGTTTTAATATTTATTTTAGATTTTTTTCAAAAAGAAATAATTGTTTAATTTATTTTTTTTAAAAATAATTTAACAATCTCATTATTAACCATCTCTCACACTATCATCAAAATAAACAGACTTTTATTTAATCTCGTCACTAACAATCTCCATATTAGCAATCTCTTCACTAACTATTTCTTCACTAATAATCACATTCAACCTAATTCATCAAATAAACATGGTCAAAAGGTCTAATCACAAAGAGTGATCTTTGGAGTTAGGCCCTAAAGAGACAAGGCCTCAAAGGTCATTCTTAGGTGGTGCTATACAACAAGATCACTCAACGATATATAGCAGTAAGTTGCAGACTTGTACATAGACGGGGATTCAAACCTATACTCCTGACACTGAGTACAATTTGTCTAGGTCTGAAAGGTTCGTCCTACCAATCATATGTGTTGTTGCCAGGAGGCTGCCCTAAGAAGAGTGGAATCTAATACCTCAAAACTTATGTCTCAAGGCCTTATCATAAGTTTTTTATTTTTTTTCCTTTGACAGTTTCAATTTTTTCGAGTTTTTTTAATCTATTTTAAAAATTAATTTTTATCAAAAATTAGACAAAAAATACTATTAACAATTACGTAGTATAAAAAAAAAATATTATATATATCTCACATTCTTAACACAAATTTAAATTCTAATATAATAATATATTTTTATGTTGTACAACAATTATTATTATATTTTTTTAATCTAATTTTGAACAAAAATTAATTTTAAAAGTAAATTAGACAAAAATTAAAATATAAAAAGTGTAAAAAAAATTTTTAAGAATCAAAATTAAAAAAAAAAAAAGTTGTCAAATATAAACGGGACGTTTCGTTTTAAGAGCAGGTTAATTTTTAACTTTTTAATTATTTTAATTTGGGATTAAAAAGTTCATTTAAATTGAACTTTTTAATATTTTTTAAATTTTTATAAAAAAATAAAATAATTATAATTTAAATATGATATTTTATTTTATTAATTTTTTATTTTTTATTTTAACTAATTTAATAAATAAAAAAACTAACCCAATTCGCTTGCCAACGAGGACAAAATATAATTTAAGGGCGGACAATGAGGCCTCGTTTGGGGACTTACCTTTTTAGTCAAAAAGTCAAAAAGTTATCTTTTTAGCCAAAAAGTCAACAACTCATACTAAAAAGTCAAAGATTCTCTTTTCTCTCTACTTTTTGCACATTTTTTCGTAATTAGTCAAAAAGTCATCCCAAACATATAAGTTTTTTTTTACCTACTTTTTTAGCCAAATAGCCAAAAAGTTACTAAATTAGTCTGTTCCCAAACGAGGCTTGAATATGACTTTAGGCTGTACTGTCCTCATCACATCGTCCCGTTTACAGCCCTAAATTAGAAGTTTTAAAATTACCACTAATAAAGTGGTAAGGGTAAGAAAAAAATAAAATAAAAGCTAAATTATCATATCAATAATAAGGTTTATATGATGTCATATCATTAGTAGTGCATTAATGATAAGAGTGAGCAACGGATATATCGATCTGTCAAAACTGACCGAACCAAATTTATTCATCACATTTTTGACGAATGCATGATGACGAGCGAACGGTTGCGGATTGATTTTCTCCAATCCGCCAATTTGGCTGACGGATGACAGATTTGAGATTCCTTTGGCTGCAATCGAACTGCCAAACCGCGAACACCCCTCGTAATTTATAAGACTTTGTGTTTTTAGCTTGTTTAAATATTATGTTTGTATTTTCAATTAAAAAAGAGTTTAAATATTTTGTTGAAAAAAAAATTTCAACTTGAATATTTTTTTGAATTGAAAAAAATAGATGGATTATTTATCTATATTTTTTGGTTTTTAAATCTATCTCTAACAATAATAAATACAAAATATGATATATGCTGGTTGGTTTTTATTTTCAAAAATAGATATAGATATAACAATACAGAGACATACAATCTCTACTACTACTCTGTTCATGATTTTGGTGATTTGAATTATTTTTATATTTTAAGAACCACAGATTGTAATACTTTATGTCACTACAAGAAATTGCATTTTTCGCAACGCAACAAAATATGTTGCCAAAAGGAAAAATTCGTTGGCAAAGAGTTTTGCCGACACACGAAGCTACGTTGGCAACCCGTAGGCAAAAGTGAGTTGGCAAAAGTTTTTGCCGACGAAATTATCATTGCGTTGGTAAAAGTAACGCCTTTAAGTAATGCCTTTAGCGACGAACATAGTCGTCGATAAAAGCCTTCATCCATCGTCGGCAATTTACCTTGCGTTGGTAAAAGTCATTCAAATATGATGATTGTGTGGCACTTTTCGCGACACAAATTTGCATGGGCAAAAAATATACTTTTAGCAACAAAATATGTGTCGGCAAAAGTAGACTTTTGGCGACACATTTACGTCGGTAAATGTTGTCATTTGCCTACGATTTGTTTGTCGATAAAACTTCACTTTTGGCAACGACAAATCAGCATTAGCAAAAAATACACTTTTAGCAACACAATGAGTGGGCAAAAGTAAACTTTTGGCAACACATTTACGTCGGTAAATATTACCATTTGCCGACGATTTGTTTGTCGATAAAAGTTTACTTTTGGCAACGACAAATTGGCACTGGCAAAAAATACACTTCTAGCAACACAATATGAGTGAGCAAAAATAAACTTTTGACGACACATTTACTAACAAAAATAATTGAAAATAATTTATATATTTTTATAAGATTTACAGATTTACAAGAGACATCTCTTAGGCACCACTATTACAAACTAATAATATTGATATGAAATCACCTAAAGTTGATATGCAATCTTTCTCTAATAGGACTCTGAAACGTTGACATGTTTGTCTCTTCTAGATTTCCTGCTTCAGAATTTTGAGAGGTACTTTCTGTTTCAAATGCTGATTTAGCAAGCAAGAGCGCATATGTTGTATGGAACTGAGTGTCTTCAGAGTCTTGATCTTCAATCAACCACTGGAGATATCTGCATCAATAAAGTTTGGGATATTAAACAAAATAGCATGAGAAAAAAGTCACTTAAACATAGAACAGGAGCAAAAGAAAAAAGATAACAGAACAGAGAATGAAACATAGTTCCTCTGTTTTCTATACTTTACCCTTTTCAAATTCTTTTTTTGTGCTTTAATCTCTCTATATTTTTTTTCTTTATGTGCCAAATGGAAAATGATGGGGCTTGAATAAGTCTACTCCATACTAATAGGAAAACAGTTAATAGAACTGAGAAATATCAAAATCATTAAGAATGATCATTTTGACCAGGAAAGTTCATGAAAAGTTTCCAAGGTGACACATCAAAGAGTAATCTACATATTTTTTTCTTTTTTCTTTTTAATAAATAAACAAACTTTGGGGGTGTTTGGGAAGAAAAAAAATAACCTAATTTAGGTTAAAATTCACAAAAATACAAAATAGGCTAAAATAGCTAATAAGACAAAATATCACATCAAACCCATAATCATTTCATTTTTTCTCTCACAAATATCACATCCAACCATAAAAAAATCTAATCATCTTCCCAAACACAAAAATTTTAGCCTACTAAAATAACCAAAAACTAAAATAGCCTACTAAAATAGCAACTTTCCAAACGAAGCCTTTATTAGAAAAGCATCAGAGTTGATACAAGTAATACAAAAATCAAGCCTAGAGTAATCTACATATGTACCCACTAACTCATACTTGCAACCAGAAATTTGGAAGATCTATGAGGCCGCAGCCTTGACTAGAAACAAAACTAAAAAAATTAATTAATTAATTAATTGGTATTGATTCATTTTTTATGTTATCATTTTTCAAGTTTTCAGAAACAAAAATAATAAAAAGTTCAAAAACATCCATTCTTTTCATATCATGTTTACATTAGCAGTTGCGGTAACAAATCAAACAAACACAGAAGATAAAAGGTACTATCCCATTAAACAAACGCAGACAATAACAGATGCTAGCCCCTATGTTTGGAATTTTAACCATCCAAATGGCAGAAAAAAAAGACTGAAGGTCATAAGAACATAATTATGACAAAAAACTGCATGGGCTTTGCTATTATGAATTACTTTCCAGAGATAATGTCGCAGATACAATAACTTAGGAGGAGCATACCTTTGCAGAATTTCCACCTTCTTCGGATCAATAGCAGAAATTACTTCATTTGTAACGAAAGTTACATTAAAAATAAAGGTAACAAAACAGGAAAATTATTTTCCAAGTAAAAATAACATATGCACATCATTATAACTATTTATTAAGCATGTCCCAATGGTTAAGTGATAGAGGTAGACTATTTCAAGAAGTATAAATCACATGCAAAAATTTTAAATTATATTTGCAACAGAACACACAAACACACACACAAAGTCGTAATCCAAAACAAGGACGCACCATATACACTATTAATTAAAAAAAATTTGCTCCCGTCCTGTGCATCCTTTTTTCAGGCACTTAGGCATTTAGATATGAACTCTTGCAGCTATGTTCCAAATCTTCTCACATTCAGTACAATTATTCTTAAACCAAAGGAGTCATATAATATTGAAAAGTAACTACCAACAATGAATCTTTCTTATATACACTTTTTTTTCCTTCCGTCAATGAATAAACTTCATTTATTCGTAACAAAAATGGGTGTGTTGCTAGTAAATTTAAGATCTAATTATATATAGACACATCTTGTTGCATTCCTTCCACTTTTTGAAAAGTAACTAGTCACAGATTGTATAAAGCAAAACATAAAATAAAATAAATGCAAAACTAGCGATGTGTTCTCATTGGTAAACCCATTTTATTTTCCCTCTTTTTGGATAATACAAACACCAATGACGTCTGAATGGAATGGCAAAGACAAATGAAAATATTGTGCCAGGAGACTCTGTGAGTGAATCACCGCGTAAAATATATTTACATATATATGAAGACCTTTAACAAGTATTGGGCACCATAAAAAGTACCACAAAACAAATAAAAGCAGTCGATGAAAATAGAAAGTAAAACAACCAGAAACTTTTAAGATTATGAGGCCTGCCTGGTGAAAGCTGATCAGTTCTCTCTGATGTTAATACCCAAACGGTAAGTGCCTGGTCAACATCTGCAATCTAACATGAGAAACCAACATCCTATCAGCCATTGGATTCATGAATCACAGCAACTTTTAACCATTATAATTATCAACAGAATTTGATCAAAATAATTAAGCATACCCAACCAATATGTTGCAGTACTAAATCTTGATCAGACGACTTCTCAAGAATCTTTGACGCCTCAATTGCAGCAATCTCCTTGCCGGAAATTATGATTATTCAAGGAATGCTGTGAGTCCATTTCCACTCTAGGGTCTTTCCAGTGGCCAGATGAGTAATTTCTTGACAAGATATGCCATATAGCAAGAGCCTTAGTGCTCATCCCTTTACTTGCATACAGGAAGGCAAGCGTTCGCAAATTCCCAGAGTCGTTCAACAAAGTTTCTAACTCCTCCTGCACCGCCCATTGAAGTTGTATGGTCATCCTTCAAGCAGGCTTCTGACTGGCCTCCCGCTTTGAAATACATTGGAATGTAACATTCCACTGTTTACAAACAACTGCACATAGTGCATTGTCTTGAGGCCTACATACAAACTTGATCCTAACCCTACAACTAACACAACACAATATTTTCAAACCCGGAAAAGAGTAGCAGGCTATAATTCACATTGCAACTATTGAAATCCACTAGAGATGTTTGCAGTGAAAACTATTCTCCTTATCACTGCAACTTATCCCAATCAGACAGTCATAAACTTGATTAAGATCCTTTTCTTTTCCCTAAAGAAAGAGATAGATATTCTAAAAATCAGTGCAATTCATTTCCCTAGCGTGTTCTCAGTCAACACTAATTCTTATGTTTTTTAATGCAACTTGTAGGACACAAACAATTGATTTTTCTATAAATTAAAAATGCTTCAAATATTTTTCCATTTTTTATCTGTTCTTTTGTTCATAATATTAAGCGGAAAATGGAATCACAGTTCAAGCCTCTGACCCAAAGAGTTTGGCTACTGATGATGAACCACTCTCTTCCACATCTTCCTCAATAATCCCGGGTTTGAAAAATATTGTGTGTGAGATCACAGGTCAATCAAGTGACCCAGCACTTCAAAATGCTGGAGTCCCTTTTGCAGGTTCCTCGTAAGTATGGATAGGAAAATATGTAGAGTATAAGTACCTTAGGGGTTACAAGTCAATAAAAGTACAAAGCAAAAGGAAGATGTCACATACCACTATATATCTGTTCTCAGAAGATGCAAGCCTCTCCATATCTTCTACATGATTTAGGGCTCTATAGAGGTACATCAGAAGAGTGTCAACTCCTTCCTTCACCGAAGGACTCAGATCTTTTTGACGAGAAACATGTAAATACCTGTAGTGAAAGAAGGGGAGGTCAAGAAAAGCTTTAGCAACAATCCACCGCTACTTAAAGGCAATTTAACACGAACCAGTAATATACAACTGTTAAACTTGCAAGCCATTTTGGTGATATGCTAAAGACCTGGGACTGTGTTACAAGGCCGTTTGACAAATCTTTTAAATAAGATTATTTGGCTTGCAGCTTTGGTGTGTTTGGCATAACTTATTGCATTCAACTTATATAGCTTAATGAACTTAATTTTAACAAACAAAAGCTAGCTTTTTTCAAGCTACCTGGGAGTGCTTTTCCAACTTAAATTTTTAAGCTTTTGAAAGTTGGACCAAAAGGCTCCTCAATATTTTCATAATTATGGACGTACTCCTTTAAAAATTGCTAGGTTTAAAAAAACTATGGCCATTTTGGTATTTACGATTTAAAAGGCTACTTTTTGGATTATTTGCCAACACTGTCAACTTTTCCAAATGTCATCCAAAAGTTGCACCAAATACTTTTACAACTTATTCAAAGCACTTTGAGCCTATAATCTAAAAATTCATAATCTCAATCTAAAGGTAACTTTTAGGTTTTTCAAGACGGCTTATATTCCACGCCCCTTTAAGAGCAAAAAGTAAGAGGAAGAATATATACACCTAATGATGTTTTCTATTGCCGATTGCAGTAAATCATCTCTATTTGGTGGATTCAAAAGAAAAGCATCATCTACTGCAGTCTCCACCCTTGCTTTTTTAAGAAAAATAGCTCTTTGGATGGCCATCAATCCATCGTCAACAACATTTTCAAGTGGAGAAGGAGGAGGGTGCAAGCCCCAATACCGGTTCCTTGGCACCTGAAAATAAAAATTTAATCAACTTTAAATCAAAGTCCAAAAGCATTGATATGAGTTTATCAACAACTAAACAGCAGAAAAAAGGGGGAAGGGAGGAGACAATTAACAGAAGTAAACTAGATGAAAGTAATTAAAACATACTTGCACTGCAATATTGTGCACCACCCCAAAACTGACACTCAGTACATATACCAAATCCAGCTAAGATAGCATCTTCCTGTTTCTGTTCTACTTTGAAATCGAGTAATTTCACAACAAATTGCCCCAAATAAGACCAGTCATAAAATATTTATATGCAAAGTTAAGTAACAGTGGAGTGCTCCACAACATGAAAAGTACCAAGGTATACAATTTCCTAATCTCTTTCTTAAATGCTATCACTACTACTTATCCCACAAATTTAGTAAAGTTCAAGCAAGCCCTCCCTTCTTACATACTTTGAGAAAAGACCAAACTCTTCAAGAGTGTATAGAACAATATTCCAAGCAAAACCAAGCAACTAGAGATAAAAAAAATCTAAGAGATAAAGGACAAGTTCACATCATGTTGGGTTAAGAGTCCCTGAAACCATTTTTTCATATCAAATTGACCCATCTATTATCTTTTCAATTTCAGTTAAAAAGATAAAGAAAATGGTGAGCAAGCATGCAAGCGCCTATATGGGAGAGAGAGAATCCCCCAGTCACAATATTGTTGGGATATACTAGTATGGAAGGTGGTGTGGGTGCCTCCCTGATTGCAATAAGAGGATACTTTTGGGGGGGGGGGGGTTGCGGCTCCAACTAAAGTAGTTCCAAGTTGTTATGTACAAGTGAGATTCTCTAACAATGTTTGTATCACATGAACTCCACAAGAATTAAATTAGAGCTTCAGTTTGAATGATGGGAAAAAAGAAGGGGGGGGGGAGTTCAAAAGTATTCAAAGTGTTTGATTAGATTCTAGTGATACAAAGGGCTTTGAGAAGTTCCGTAGAAGAAGAAATTCACAAAGTAAGAAAAAGAAAGGGAAAGAAATGAACCATAACCATGAATCATGACTGCTATCCCCATTCAAATCAACAAAAATTTCCGCAATCGTTCATTAACCAAGACAAAGCATTCATTGTATTTAAACCTCATCTTATATCAAAGGCACAAGCAAAGTTATGACCAGATGGAACTCAAATTTTGAAGAAATTATTTAAGTTAATAACAAGCTGGATTAAAGACTCACAACCCAGCTCAAGTTAGAATTCAAATTAAATAGAAACTTTTAGAAAATACACTCATAAGAATACTTAGTTTCAGCAAATAAAACTTTTCCAGAATCCTAGACCAACACAAATAATAACTACCAACAATAGAGCAAGTAACAACACCTCATAATAAAATACTTACTTTTAACACCAATCAACATGTAGAATTACCAAGAAACTCTCAAATTAAAAACTAGTGAGGAAAAAAATCTCTATGAAGTATTAGTTCACAGGTCACTGCATCAATCATTATCTGTAATTAAGTGTGACAAAGCATAAGAAACCTTTAGTTTATGCAAGTGATGCACGATTTCCTAGTTTAAAACTCCAAAGAAACCATGAAACTGAACCAAAAAAGGAAAAGAAAAACAAAGTATAGCATAAAAACCATTCCTAGTTTGGTATTAGCTACTTATAATTTGTCAGAAAGAAAATTTTCCAGCCAAATTTGCTGATCAATAACTAGCACAATCAGCAGCCTTGTGTTGAGGCAATATCACAAGCAAATGTAGTATATATCATGACCATAGAAATAAGCAAGTGTAGTATATACCAGCAATGACCACCGATTTGGGTCTCGCATGATAAATGGGAATATTTTAGAAGGCTGCGTAGTTTCTGACAGCAAGAAGTGATTTACTGCTTCCTCAAAATGCAAGTCAAACAGCAAGAGCAAACCCACTTGAGCATGAACAAAGGACAGCATTTCCTTTGTCATTTCACCTTCACTTTGAAGCTCCTCCACCAAGGAGATGGCTTCCTCAAAGTTCTTCTTGCGCAACAGGTCTTTGATTTGTTCTTCCGACGGTACTTTCCTATAGCAAATAACCTGGCAATAACATAAAACAGTATGATTTTCCAAACATTCTACCACCCTAAGTACTAAATGTACTAATAACTAAAACTGCAGGAAATACCCAACAGAACTTATTTACCACGAGGACTCATTTTTAAGTACAAGAGACCAGTATTGTGAACTTACAGGGCACAAGGATAAATAGCCAATATATAAACTGGCCTGCAAGTACAGTTGATCTAAACTAGATTGTTAGAGTTGTTAGTTTTTCATATTATGTTAAAGGAAGTTTTGTAATCTCATATCGCACTAATATAAGTACATTCTGAGGTGCAGAGTAGATGATAAAGCCCCAAACTTATTTCTCTGCTCTTCTTCTTCCTTCTTCTCTTCTTACTTAACCCTAATTTTCATTCAGATGATTTAACCCAATAACCTAAAAATACCACTACGCATGCTGAAACACATAAAATCCATTGATATATAAACATTGTTAGTTAAAACAACATTACACTGAAAAAACATACAACCAAAAACAAACACCACTTCAATGAAGTAATAATGCCCTTGAACAACTTTACAAATGCCTAGGTTAGGACAGGAAACGAACTCAGCCCGTCATGAAAACATGATCCCGTTGAAAAGCTCACTCATCAATAGACAAACCAAGCTCAAGCACTCCCTTGGCCAGTGGCAGAGTCAGAAAATTAATTTAGAAGGGACACTTACTAATTATAATAATTTTTACAAAAATATTTTACGTAAATTTTTTATGATTGATTTCAGGAAACATTAAAAAAAAAAATTATTTATAACTACTGTATCATAGATAATACAAAAAAAAAATGGATATAAGCCTTAAAATAAATTATATAATGATAAATTATTTTTTGATACAAAATTTGATAAAAAATTCTATATAATGGTAATACCACATCATCATTGGTATGCAACATCACCCACTAATGGTAAATAAACGCATAAAGAGTGAACTTCACATATCAAATGTAACTAACAATCTAATAAATTTCATACATTTGTAGTGAGATTACTTATACTTGCACATTACTAATAATGACATCGTCGTTACATTCAAAAATTTTCATAGCTAATATGATTTATTTATAATAGTCTCTTCATTTTCAATCAAAACAACCGTTATTGTTTTCATAATTTTTAAAATGTCATTGACATTTCACTCTAATAATATTTTTGTAATTTTTTATTTTAAATTTTTTTTATGTTTGCAAAAAAAAAAAAAAAAAAACCAAAAATCCAGGGGGGGCACGTGACCCCCTGGTCACATGCTCCCTCCGCCACTGCCCTCAGCTTGGCTGAGGATTCCCGTCTCTACTCATAATTGCCATGCACAATGCCACGTCAACTCAATCGAACAACCTCCTAAATGAATGTTTCTCTGCCAATTCTTGTCCTCTGAAAACTAACACACACTTACTCTCCGGCCAAGTGTGCCCTTTTCATGACATTTGCTCAGTCTTGCCTTGGTTGGCTAATCAATCTCCACCGAGAAAAGGTCTCCAGAATCCAAAAGGCACATCGATGCTACTAGGTTAGGAATAGGGCCTAAGAAGCCCCTCTAGGTTGGTGTCATGGTCATGGGGCATTTGACCTCTACTCGGGATCACTAAAGGATCTATGGCTTGGAGACTACAATTGAGGGTTCATCGAGGAGATTCATCATCCGCTCCCTCAAAGGGGCTTGCACCTTGACCGATCTTAGAGAGAGAGAGAGAGAGAGAGGAGCCTCCACAAGAAGACATAGCCAGACTTGACCAAGAAATGTGATACCTCATTAGGCGTATCAGACTAACCGTTATAGCTTATTTTTATTACCTTTTGATGATAGCATACCTGCCCACTACACTCTTCCAACCCCCAAGGTCCAAGTGGAGGTACAATTGATAGTTGAGAAACCATCAAATTGTTGAACCAAGGCTGTCAAGCCACATGTGTTTAAGCATAAGACTTTGTGCAAAACTGAGCTGACCCCCATGGTTCTACAATCCTACACAAGGAGACCACCTCCATGCATGTAGATACACAATCAACCCTCAACTTCCTTTGGCAAGTTCAAAAGCCGTCTCTACTGCCACTCTCCCATCTTCTTAGACCGCCTCAACTCTAATTAGTGCTTACCATCTTCCTAGAAGACCCCACTCTGGCCACCTCAGGGCAACCCTCCATAGTGAGATTCTAAGGATGCATTTGTTGTGAAGACTGCTAGTTTGACGACCATCATCCAATGTCAGGGTAAGAGATGCCTAGGAATGTTTGGGAATCAAATATTCCCATGCTAGTCTAGATACATTCAAAAATGTCACAAAAAAAAGGGTTCGCTGTCACTGTGATATTTAGTTTGACTATATACAACAAAAAAAGAAAACAATTAAAGAATAAACTTTCAAAACAATATATCCTAAAACAAAATTATTTAATTTGGGGTTGAATGGGTAATGCCTCCTTTAGTTATGACTCTTTTGCCTTGTTGAGGGAGTGGTCACCCTAGGCAGCGAAAGAAGAAACTTTGGGAGGCTATGCCCTTGTACGCCATGTGGTGTATTTGATAATGTATCTGCACCAGCTACAGCTACAGCAGCAGCTCAGTCTATATCTGCAGAAGAAAAGCTGCAGTTGAAGCCAAAAGAGTTGCAGTTGAGCTGTAGTTAAAGCCACAGAGCTGAGCTCATTTCTGCAGCAGAGTTATACAGTAGAAGCTGCACAAATCTGTTACGAATCAGTTAGAGCTATTAGTGCACATGTTACATATAGTGATATGTTAGTTAGAAAGTTGTTATGTTAACTGTACCTTAGTTAACTGGTTACTAGAGTTACAATTGGTTTGTTGTGTATAAATATACCTGTGCTGAAGATATGTTGTATAATGAAATATAAAATTCATATTCTCTTTATGGTATCAGAGCCACATAGCTCTTGCGAGCATTAAAAACTTCATCTTCAATCTATCAATGGTGAATCTTCATCAAGAATCTGCAATGGCCGATCTTCCAGCAAGATCAACAACAATGGCAGCATCTTCATCTGGTATAACTACCAGTTCTTCTTTACCTCCTAATCTCACGCTGCTCATTTCCAATCTGAAGTCATTTGTTCCAATAAAACTTGAGTCTACAAATTATCTGATATGGAGAAGTCAATTCCAACACATCTTACGAGCTACAAATCTCCTTGGATTTGTTGATGGCTCAAAGATCTGTCCTTCTTCCACAGTTCTTGATGAGAGTTGTAATGCTGTAGTAAATCCAGAATACACAGACTGGATCACTATTGATGCACATTTACTCAGTTGTCTTACTGCTACACTATCTTCATCCATATATACCTCTGTTCTTTATTGTATCACTAGTCATGAAGTGTGGACTACATTAGCTGCACAATTCACCTCCTTGTCTAGGTCACATGTCCATTAATTGAAGACTAAGCTTAGTCATCTTACCAAGAAGAATTCCACAATAGAGGAATATCTCTGTCAAATCAAGACTATTGCTGATCAATTAAGTCTTGCTGGCTCACCAATTCATGATGAAGATCTGGTTTTACTTACTCTGAATGGATTACCTGATGAATACAATGCCTTTAAAACATCCATCCGTACTAGATCTGAACCTATCTCTATTACTGCCTTGTCTTCCTTATTATGTTCTGAATCCATTCACATTGAAGGCTTCCTGAAACAAACACATACAGCAGATCTCCTATTTACTTATGCTGCTAACAGAACTTATTCTAGAGGGAATTCTAGAGGTTACACCAGAGATGGTTCTAAAAGTAACAACTTAGGAAATTCAGGCAGATTTTATCAAAATACTTACAGAGGTGGAGGACAAGGTAACATCTATAGAGGTGGAGGACAAGGCAGAGGTGGAGGCAGATCATCTTTGCATCATTCAGACCAACATGGACTGATTTGTCAAATTTGTGGCAAATCAAACCACTCGCCATGGATTGTTGGCACAGAATGGATCAAACTTTTCACTCCTCTTCTTTACAAGGAAAAGGATCACAGTCTAAGGCCTATGTTGCCTCTTCTTCTTCAACCACTTCTGCTGTATCTGTCCCAGAATATCAGTCTGCCTATGCTGCATCTGTCCCTGATTCCAATTGGTTCTTAGATTCTGGAGCAACAACTCATTTCACCAATGATCTTAATAATTTCACTCAATTTCAGCCTTATCAAGGTTCTGATCATGTTACTATAGGAGATGGTTGTACTCTGCCCATTCATCACACTGGAAATGGTTTGCTTCCTACACCAAGTGCTTCTTTTCACCTTCATAATTTGTTTCATGTTCCTTCCATTTCTACCAATATTTTGTCAGTTCATCAATTCATAAAAGATAACAACTGCACCATTACTTTTGATGCTGATTGTTTCATTATACAGGATAAGTTTTCCAAGCAAATTCTTCATAGAGGTCCTCACTCAGCTGGTTTTTACTCTCTCTCAGCTTCATCTGTTGTTCCTGGAACTTCTTTCACCACTTGCTTCAACACTTCCACTGTTTCTACTTGCAGCAAAAGCACTTGGCATAGTAGATTAGGTCATCCTTCTAGTAATAAGTTACAAGTGCTTGTATCTCAGAATTTGTTACCTACTAATGTACCTAGTTCTAATGATAATAAGCTGTGCACACATTGCTGTGTTTCTAAGAGTCATAGGTTGCCTTTTCATCTTTCCAATTCCACTGTAAATCAGCCATTAGCTCTTATTCATTCTGATGTATGGGGACCCTTTAATTCATCTGTTTCCCATTTTAAGTACTATGTTCTTTTTATTAATGATTACAGTAAATTCACTTGGCTATTTCCTTTGACTTACAAAAGTGAGGTCTGTTCTAAATTTGTTGAATTCAAGGTTTTTGTTGAGACTCAATTTACCACTAAGCTTCAAGTCCTTAGAAGTGATAATGGGGGGGAATATTTGGCACATAAATTTCAGCAATTTTTAAAAGCTAAGGGCATTGAACATCAACTTAGTTGTCCTCATACTCCTGCTCAGAATGGAGTAGCTGAGAGGAAGCATAGGCACTTAATTGAAACTACTATTGCCCTAATGCATCAATCTGCTCTTCCTTTGTCCTATTGGTTTGATGCTCTTGCCACCTCAGTCTTTCTTATTAATAGACTTCCCACTTCCAAACTTAGTAATCTTACCCCTTTTCAAACTTTGTTTCATTATTCACCTGATTACTCATTTCTCAAAGTTTTTGGTTGTAGGTGTTTTCCTTGGATTAGACCTTACACAAGTCACAAACTTCAGCCTAGGTCTATCCCTTGTGATTTTATTGGTTATGTTCCCTCTACCAAAGGGTATAGATGTCTTGATGTTACTATTGGTCATATTTTTGTTTCTAGGCATGTTATTTTTTATGAATGTACCTTTCCCTTCCAGTCTCAGTCTAGTTCTCCTGCTCAGTCTATTCCTCCTTCACTTTCTCAGCTGCAAACTTTCTTTTGGCCTGCCACTGGCTCAGTCCATTCCTGTTCTATTTCTCCACCTACAGGTTCTTTTCTCCCTGCTGTAAGTCCTGCTCACTCTGCTCTAGTTCTGTCTGGTTCTCATGTGTCTCCCTCTTCTAGTTCTGAACATGTTGAAGTTGCTGGTTCTGTTTCTGCACCAGTTGCAGTTATAGGTTCTGGTTCTGTTCCTGCACCAGCACCAGTTGCGGTTTCTGGTTGTGTTCCACCAATTCCCATTTCTTCAATCTCCATTGATTTACCTTTTTCCTCTTCTACTTCAAATACTCATCCCATGCTCACCAGGTCTAAGTCTCACACTCTCCCTGCTGGCTGCCTTCTCACTACTTCTTCTTCCCTTACTGAACCTGATACTTTTCAAGCTGCTGTTGCATCTCCTGAATAGCAGGCATCTATGTTAGATGAGTTTCAAGCTTTGCAAAGACAAGGCACTGGGTCTCTTGTGCCTTTACCTCCAGACAAACTTGCTATTGGCTACAAATGGGTTTATAGACTCAAAAGAAATTCAGATGGATCCATTGCTAGGTATAAGGCTAGGCTTGTCGCCAAAGGATTTCTTCAAACTGAGGGCATTGATTATCATGAGACTTTTAGCCCTGTTGCAAAGCAACCTACAGTCAGAGTTTTTCTGTCCTTAGCTCTGCATTTTCAATGGTCTATTAGGCAGCTTGATATATCCAATGCATTTTTGCATGGTGTGTTAGAGGAGGAAGTCTATATGCAACAACCTCAAGGATTCATTGATGCTTCTCATCCTCATTTGGTTTGCAAATTGCATAAGGCTCTTTATGGTCTTAAACAGGCTCCCCGGGCATGGTTTTCAACCTTTTCTTCCTTTTTAATGTCCTGTGGTTTTATCTCTAGTCATTGTGATTCATCCTTGTTTGTCAAGAAGATAGCAGATTCCATTACAATTCTACTCATTTATGTTGATGATATCTTGTTAACTGGCAGTGATTCTTCTTATATAACTGCTTTGGTTAATCAAATGCATGGTGCTTTTGCTATGAAGGAGCTTGGGTTGCTTAATTACTTTCTTGGTATCTCTGTGTCCTCATCTTCTATGGGCTATTTCTTATCTCAGCATAAGTATGCTTTTGAGTTGCTTGTGAAAGCTGGTATGGCTGACTGCAAGCCATACTCTTCTCCCATGGCTCTTAAACCTTCTTCTTCTCCTAATGATCATTTACCTTGTTCCAACCCCTCTCTCTACAGAAGTATTGTTGGAGGCCTTCAATATCTCACCATCACTAGACCATATATTTCTTTTGCAGTCAATTTTGCTTGTCAATTTATGCACCAACCTCTTGTTCAACACTTTGTTATGGTTAAACGGCTTCTTAGATATCTCAAAGGCACTCTTGGCTATGGTCTTCAGTTTAGTCCTGGACCTCTTATCCTCCATGCTTTTTCAGATTCTGATTGGGCTGGAAATTCACTGGATAGACACTCCACTACTGGCTTCTGTGTTTTTCTTGGTCTAAATTTAGTGTCCTGGTCTGCTAAAAAGCAGCCTATTGTGGCTAGATCATCTACTGAAGCTGAATACAGAGCATTGGCTCACACTGCTGCTGAGTTAAGCTGGCTTGGCATGCTTCTCTCTAATTTGCATGTTCCTTCTCCTTCTCCTACTTTATGGTGTGAAAATATAGCTGCCATATCTCTGTCTTCCAATCCTGTTTTTCATGCCCGAACTAAACATATAGAGGTGGATTATCACTATGTCAGAGAAAGGGTAGCTGCTAAACAACTCTCCATTTGTCATATTCCAACTTCTGATCAGGTGGCAGATATTTTTACAAAACCTCTGTCTATTTCTCACTTTACTTATCTTCAGTCCAAGCTTATGGTTCTTCCCTCTCCCATCCGCTTGAGGGGGCATGATAAAGCTACAGCAGCAGCTCAGCCTATATCTACAGAAGCTCAGCCTATATCTACAGAAGTTGAGCTGCAGTTAAAGAAGTTGAGCTGCAGTAACACAATGACGTAAACGATAATCAATTGGACTAATAAATTCATTCAATTGAACACAATGACGTAAACGATAATCAATTGGACTAATAAATTCATTCAATTGAACACAATGACGTAAACGATAATCAATTGGACTAATAAATTCATTCAATTGAACACAATGACGTAAACGATAATCAATTGGACTAATAAATTCATTCAATTGAACACAATGACGTAAACGATAATCAATTGGACTAATAAATTCATTCAATTGAACACAATGACGTAAACGATAATCAATTGGACTAATAAATTCATTCAATTGAACACAATGACGTAAACGATAATCAATTGGACTAATAAATTCATTCAATTGAACACAATGACGTAAACGATAATCAATTGGACTAATAAATTCATTCAATTGAACACAATGACGTAAACGATAATCAATTGGACTAATAAATTCATTCAATTGAACACAATGACGTAAACGATAATCAATTGGACTAATAAATTCATTCAATTGAACACAATGACGTAAACGATAATCAATTGGACTAATAAATTCATTCAATTGAACACAATGACGTAAACGATAATCAATTGGACTAATAAATTCATTCAATTGAACACAATGACGTAAACGATAATCAATTGGACTAATAAATTCATTCAATTGAACACAATGACGTAAACGATAATCAATTGGACTAATAAATTCATTCAATTGAACACAATGACGTAAACGATAATCAATTGGACTAATAAATTCATTCAATTGAACACAATGACGTAAACGATAATCAATTGGACTAATAAATTCATTCAATTGAACACAATGACGTAAACGATAATCAATTGGACTAATAAATTCATTCAATTGAACACAATGACGTAAACGATAATCAATTGGACTAATAAATTCATTCAATTGAACACAATGACGTAAACGATAATCAATTGGACTAATAAATTCATTCAATTGAACACAATGACGTAAACGATAATCAATTGGACTAATAA
This sequence comes from Camellia sinensis, assembly GCF_004153795.1. NCBI lineage: Eukaryota > Viridiplantae > Streptophyta > Magnoliopsida > Ericales > Theaceae > Camellia > Camellia sinensis. The sequence continues at coordinate 480,898 of NW_021025417.1, forward strand.
ATTCATTCAATTGAACACAATGACGTAAACGATAATCAATTGGACTAATAAATTCATTCAATTGAACACAATGACGTAAACGATAATCAATTGGACTAATAAATTCATTCAATTGAACACAATGACGTAAACGATAATCAATTGGACTAATAAATTCATTCAATTGAACACAATGACGTAAACGATAATCAATTGGACTAATAAATTCATTCAATTGAACACAATGACGTAAACGATAATCAATTGGACTAATAAATTCATTCAATTGAACACAATGACGTAAACGATAATCAATTGGACTAATAAATTCATTCAATTGAACACAATGACGTAAACGATAATCAATTGGACTAATAAATTCATTCAATTGAACACAATGACGTAAACGATAATCAATTGGACTAATAAATTCATTCAATTGAACACAATGACGTAAACGATAATCAATTGGACTAATAAATTCATTCAATTGAACACAATGACGTAAACGATAATCAATTGGACTAATAAATTCATTCTTCAAATTACGTTTAGAAACATAAAAGGCACAATTTATTTGAACATATTGTGTTTTGTATCTTGGACACCTCAGTCGCTCACCGCCGCTGCAGGTCGCTGCTACTCGTAGTTGACGCCGATCAAAGGATATAGGGTTAGGGTTTGGAGAGAGGAGTGAATGAGAGATAGGTTTGGGAATCTGAAAAAAAAAAATTGAATTGTATTGTGTGTTATGTGTGTGGGTTGCTCTACTACGCAATAAAATAAAATAAAATAAAAAATGTCAAGGCCAGTTTGAATTTTTATGAATCAGAAAAGAGGAAATTGTTTTATATAAAATTAAAATTAAAAAAAAATACATACAATCACACTTATTTAAAAAGTGAGATTAAAAATAAATATTATCACTCAAATAAATTAAGTCTGATTAAAATATCAATTTAATTTTTTTTATCACACTTCCACTAAAAGTGAGATATTTTCAATTGTCAAAGTGTGATCTTTAACTATTTTTGTAGTAGTGAAGAGTGAAATCGTGGAGATGGATGAGGAGAGATTTGATGAGGGGAAAAAAAAGGAGGGAATTTTAAGAGGGAATTTGCCATCGCCCGATAATCAGATCACAATCAAAATAATAATAATAATAATAACAATAATAATAATAATAATAATAATAATAATAATTTCAAAACAATTGTTAGATTTGTTTTTTTGAAAAAATTAAAAATAATTTGAGAGCAATAAAAATCAAAATTATATTTTTAAAATTTTAAAAAGTATTTATGACGTAAAAGATAAAAATATACAAAAATAATAAGTATTTTTTTATTTCACCCAATTTTTTTTAGTTTTTTAGGGGAAAAAAAAATTGAAACTAATTTCTGAAAATAAAACCAAACATATTGAAATTGATAATCTAACCATATTATTTGAAAATTTTTAAATTATCTCAAATTAGCCATCTCAACTTAAGAGTGTGTTTGGGGTTAATGGGTTCATTTTGTGATCTAATTCAATAATCATTTTAATTTAACAATTCAGTGATTAGAATATTTAAAACTCTTTGAAAAATTGTAATAAAAAATACAAATCACTATATCACATCATTCCACTAGCAAAACTTTTACTGACGAATAGTTTTATCGTCGCTAAATGGTTAACTCTTTGCCCATGCCAACTTGTCGTCGCCAAAAGTATGCACACTAATAGCAATGTTTATTGTGTTGCTAAAACATAAGCGTCGTAGCTAAAAGTTCTGAAATTTTGGTGTCAACCAAAAATTTTAGTGCTAAAAGAATGCTATGCTTTTTTAGCGGCGGTAGCAAATTGCGTTGGTAAAAGTATACTTTTACTAACGAAATTGATCACTGTGTTTTTGGCGATGAAAAATTGACGTCGTTGCCAAAAGTAATTGCCAAAAGTGCAATTTCTTGTAGTGTGTCAATGAGGCATGCTGTGATTGTAGTATGTGAATGAAGCATGCATTGATTGTGATATTCTAAAATTTCAAACTTTCTTGATTTGGATGAGACATGCAGTGATTGTAATATTTTTTTAAGTCATTAACTGTAATACTTTTTTTTTTTTTTTTTAAGAAGTGCACAAATTGAATTATGTTGGAAATTTATAAAATTTTAAACCGCCAAACCGATTCGCATCCATCTGCCAAATCGCCAAACTGCTCAATCCACATCCGCCGGATTAGCGGACGGATGCGGATTGATTTTCTCCAATCCGCCAATCTAGCAGACATATGGTGGATTAGAGGTTCTGTGGCCGCAACTGATCCGCGCCCACCCGTAATTAGTGATGTTGAATTAGTGGTATGAAACATTTTTCTTGGAAAAACAGTCCCAATGTAGAATACTAAATTAAAAGCTCTAAAAGTACCACTAATGAGCTGGCAAGTGTAAGGAAAAAAAAAAAAAAAAAAAAAAAAAAACAACAACAACAACAACAACAACAAAACAAAAGTCAAACTATCAATTTTAAAAAATAATTAATTAATAATTAATTAGTGATGTTGGTTTTCAAAAAATAATTAATTAATAATAAATTTTATTAATTTTAATAATTAAAATGACAAATTACACTAACGATTCCTATAGTTTAAATCTTATGTCACTTTGATTATTCATTTTCAATTGTGACATATTTGACTCTAAATTTTAAATCTTGTTTCAAATAAGGACAATTGAAGATATCATTACTTAATTTTAAGTGCAGAGTCATTAATTTGATAAAATATAAACTAATTTGACAAAAATAAATGTCAAAAAAATATTTTGTGAATTTTTAAAAATTATGGCGAATTACACTAACAGTCCTTATAGTTTTTGAGGTTCGTGTCAGTTTGGTCTATGACTTTTCAATTGTGACACATTTGACTTTGAATTTTGAATCTTATTCCAAATAAGGACAATTGAAGATATCATTGCTTAATTTTAAGGGCAAAATTGTCAATTTGATAAAATATAAACTAATTTGACAAAAATAAATGCTAAAAAAATATTTTGAAATTTTTAAAATTTATTTCTACCCATTAAAGATAAAATCATGTAAAATTAAAATTTTTTTTACACATTTATTTATTTATTTATTTATTTTACAAAATTAATTTTTATTATGTGTTTGGATGATGATTATATAATGGGTGGTTGTTAGAATTATAATGTGTAATTGATATATTTAATATATGAAATGTTTTTAATTTTGGATTTTGGATTTGATGGATTAGTTTAATAATGATATTAAAGTTGTCGCCATATTTAACTTTTGAAAAAATAAAAACTAATTTAATGAAAATAAAAACTACCTATTACATAATCATCATCCAAACACATAGTAAAAATTAATTTGATATAAATAAATATATAAATGTCTAAAAGATTTATCAATTTTACATAATTTTATCTTTAGTGGGTAGAAATAATTTTTAAATATTCAAAAAAAAATTTGACATTTATTTTTATCAAATTAATTTGTATTTTATCAAATCGATGATTTTGTCCTTGAATTTAAGTAATAGTATATTCAATTGTCCTTATTTGGAACAAAATTAAAAAATATGGGTCAAGTATATCACAATTGAAAAGTCAGAGACCAAAGTGACACAAGCCCCAAACTATAGGGACCGTTACTGTAATTTTCCCTAAAAATTAGTTATATCCACTAAAGATAAAATTATGTAAATTGATAAATCTTTTAAATATTTGTTTATTTATTTTTACTAAATTAAATTTTGGCTCCGTTTGTCAAGAGCTAAACGGGGCTTTTTTGGCTATTTTAGCCACAAAAGATAAAATAGGCTATTTTAGTCACAAAAAATAAAATATCACATCCAACCCATAATCATTACATTATTCTCTCACAAAAAAAGTCAAAAAATCCAAAAAGTCCTTCCCAAACCAAACTTTTTAGCCCAGGCTATAATAGCCAAAAAGTCAAAAAGTCAACCCACTTTCGAAACAGAGACTTCATTATGTGTTTGAATGATAATCATGTAATGAGCGATTGTTTTTATTTTTATTAAATTAGTTTCTATTTTTTTAAATGTCAAATATGACCATAATTTTGATATTATTATTAAACCAATCTATTAAATCAAAAAAATTCAACACTAAAAATATTTCATATATTAAATATATTGATTATATATTAAAAACTTCACAATCACCCATTACATAATCATCGTTCAAACACATAATAAAAATTAATTTAGTAAAAAATAAATAAATAAATATCTAAAAGATTTATCAATTTTACATAATTTATCTTTGATGTGTACAAATTATTTTTTAAAATTTAAAACATTTTTTTAATATTTATTTTTGTCAAAAAAGTTTATATTTTATCAAATTAACGACTTTGCCTTTAAAATTAAGTAACAATATTTGTAATTATCTTTATTTAGAATAAGATTTAAAATTTAAAATTAAATGTGTCATTGATAAGTCAAAAACTAAAGTGATATGTGTCTTAAATTATAAGAATTGTTAGTATAATTTACTCCAATTAAAATTATAAATTTTTTTATAAATTTATAAATATTTTGAAAAATATGAGCTGACCTGTAATTTGCTGTTGCGTTTTTCTGCACACCAAACCAGTAAACAAAGACGGGGTACGGTTCCTATGCAGTGTTTTTTTGCAAAAAAAATGCTTTAGAGCTCTAATATAGGAGCTCTAATACCTCTAATGGGAATGTGGGACTCACTCTGATGTAATGTTTGTGTCTTGTCTTGTTTTTTTATTTTTTTTATTTTTCTTAAACACACCA
>NW_021025417.1:485802-498900 GCF_004153795.1 Camellia sinensis
TGGAAAGAGATAGTAAACACAATCGGGCCTCCGACAAGTGATGATTGGATGAAGGCTAAGTTGTACTTCAAGTTCTTAAAATTGTTTTACAAAGCAACTTTGCGTCTTTCAGGTTCTTTGTATGTCACTTGTGATGCTTTTTTTACAGAGATAATGGTGATTCAAAGTGCAATCACCAAATTGTGTGCAAATGATGATGAAAATTTGCAATTATTGGCACGTGGCATGAGTTTTAAGTTCGATAAGTATTGGGGGGAGGTTTGATAAGATCAATTTGTTATTATTTGTTGCGGTTGTTCTTGATCCCCGTTACAAACTCAAGTATGTGCAATGGTGCTGAGAACAAATTTATGAAGCTAAGCATGTTGAGGACTTGGCAATGAGATTAAAGAACGAGTTGGCACAAATATATGATTGGTATGTCTTGCATGATTCAATTGACAGTGTGCAGACTCAAAATTTGAGTGATTCATCGAAGAGAATTACTATGGATGAAGATGATGACACAGATGTCTTTGAAAAAATGATGTCTCAGTTTAAGAAGCATTTGGAGGAAGAAAGTAATATGTCTGAGTTGGAGAGATTTTTGATGGAGGATTGTGAAGAGGACAACGATAATTTTGATATCTTGTTTTGGTGGAAGGCTAATTCCTCCAAGTATTGCATCCTCTCTCATCTAGCACGTGATGTTCTAGCCATTCTCGTGTCCACAATTGCATCCAGATCTGCTTTTAGCACAGGAGGGCGTGTTCTTGATCCATTCCACAGTTCTCTATCACCCTCTATGGTGGAGGCCCTCATTTGTTCTCAAAACTGGTTGCGTTCCCCAGCTCAAATTAATCTTAGAGATCAGTTGGATGAATTGGAGAAACTTGCATCAGGTATTATTCCCAAGAAGCAAATATTGCTTGTTTTCTTTAATTTTTATCATAAATATATGTTCAACACTTAAACTTCTTGTGTCCTGGGTTTTTTAAGAGTTTATGGAAGGAGGAGAAACTAACTGACAAGGACTGCACCATCATTGACGTTTGAAAGCAATGGTAAGAAATTGAATGGTTGAGATTATTATTATTGCTTGAAATTGACTTGTTTAGATTGCCGATTGTTGGCTTCCAAGTTGATGTGAAACACACACACACATATACATATTTTGTTTTTGTTTTTGTTTTTGTTTTTGCAGGTTTTTGGCTTCAAATGGAATGTGATTGCTGCTGTGTCTACAATTCGCTCTCTTTTATGTTTGGGACTGAGTGAATTTGGTGTGTAATTTGTTAATGTTAAGTGTGTTTTGCCTTGGTGTTAGTGGATTTGATGCTAATATATACTATATATATATTTTGCTGGTAAGCAACTGCCGAGTCTAGTGAGTTATCTTGGTGTTGGTGGATTTGTTGCCTATGGTTATAGAAATCAAAACCATTGTTTCACTATTCTATAATATGCCTTTTGAATTGGTTTAGAACTCTAGTGCCTTCACCAAATACTGTCTACATGTTTGGGACAGCTTATGTTTTTCTCACTGTTGCTGGCACGCCACATCGGTTTGCAAATTATGTTAGGATAAATTTGTAAGATGGTGCAAGACATCTTCATTGTGGAAGTGCTTTTTGAATTGAAACCCAATGAGATAAACCAGTGAGATCGGCAGTTGGATTGAGCCATAGCGAAAGACTTTTAGATGGAAACTAGGCCGTGCATCTGACATAAAATGACAACGGAGTGGAGCAGGGACAGGTTGGTAGTACTAATAAAAACAAGAGGTGATATGAAATATAGTTGTTGAGACTTGAAAAATGTAAAATGACGAATAAAGCGTGAAAATGAGTATTTAAATGTATTATTTTTGTATTTTGGTCTTATTATATTTACAAAATTTAAATTATGTTTATTATACATATAAATATATTTAATAAATATTACTGATTATTTTTTTTGATTTAATGTAAAAAAAAAAAAAAAGAAAAAAAAAGAAGAAGAAGAAGCAGGGACCAACCGAAAGTTGTGAATTATGTAGGTTGATATAATTGAAGTGTCTTTGGATGACACAAATTGGAATTATGTTTGTGCAATGTTCAAAATGTATTTGAATTGTCTTATGAGTTTTTGTTTCTAATTTTTATTAGCTGTTGGATGTTGATTTCCGCTTCGATTATTGTGTTTAGTGTGTGGAGAGCTGATTCATTTTTATTAGATATCAGAATTGGAAACATGGATTTGCACTTTGGAATTGTAAACTGGTCATTTTGCAATGAGTATTGTAAAGAAACAAAATTTGCAAAACTAGCTGTCAGACATCAAGAGGCAGTCTGAATGAAATATAATATTTTATTCATTTTATTTATTTAAATTCTTATCAAAATTCATTATCTAAACATATTCAAACTGTATTTATGATTTTCAATCATTTGGCGAATTTCAGGATGACCAAATTTTATACCAAATTTACTTAATGGGTGTTTGAGAAGTTGCTATTTTAGTAGATTATTTTAAGTTTTGACTATTTTAGTAGGGTAAAATTTTTGTATTTGGAAAGATAGTTGAATTTTTTTGTAGTTGGATGTGATGTTTGTGAGATAAAAAATAAAATGATAATGAATTTGATGTGACATTTTATCTTATTGACAATTTTAACCTATTTTATTTTTTTGTAAATTTTAGCCCAAAAAAATAATGACACCGGAGTTATTTAACAAGTTTGTTTTACTATGTGTTTTTATGTAATAAAAGTCAAGTCGCTATATTTAAAATAGTGAAATTTACTACGTTATATAATTAACTACATAAAAAGTAGAGTTTAAATGAAAATTTCTGGTGATATACATATATTTAACAAGTGTTTGGATAAGATGAATTATTTTTCTTGTGCCTTTTCGGTGAGATTTATTTTTAATTTTGCACGGCCTTTAGACAATGTGATTTTTTTTTTTTTTGACAGGGCTTTTAAAAAATATAAATAATAAAAATTTGGGACCTTCGCCCTATCCATGAGGACAAGAAATCCTGAAAAACGAAAATACGACAAACATAAGAAGAAAGAAAAAAAAATAGTAAGAAACAAGGATTCAGATCCACTCCGGCTCATGTCTCCATTTCATAATTAAGGGAGGTTTTAAGATTATAATAACCTGTTGGTTAAGATGATTGATTTTAAATTCGAAAAATGCTTCCTACCCCCAGCTGGGAGTGACACCCAGTGAGGTGTCAACTGGGGGTTGGTCCAGAAAAAACAGTTTTTCTTTTTTTTTTTTTTTTTTTTTTTGATTTCTGACCAGTGGGGGCGCGCCACGTCACTGGGGGCGCCACCCCCACTGGGTGTATGAAGCATTGTTGAATTTAAACAACCGTGCTGGGGACCCCCAGTGGGGGTGACCCCCAGCACCCCCACTCCACATGGAGCTCTGTGATTGGAAAAAAAAAAAAAAAAAAAAAAAATTCCAGCCAATAAGAAAACAGTGGGGGTCACTGGAGGTTTAAAAAACTGGGGGTCCAAATCATTTTTGATTTTTATAACAGCATTGCTTACTTGGGAGCCAGTGGAGGGTGACCCCCAGCACCCCCACCTCCATGTGGGGGGCTGTGAGTGCATGCCTCAAAAAAATAAAAAAATAAAAAATAAAAAATAAAATCTGCACCAATAAAAAAACAAAAAAAAGGTGGTAGGGTCACCCCACTGGGCGGTGGTCTGGGGGATTATTCTTTTTATAATGCGTTGCAAGCTCATGAATTGAAATAGAGATTTTCTTCAGATTTAGATTTCATGAAATGGATAAACAACATAAAAAAGGTGAAGGCTTCTTTTTAGTCTAAATCGGGTTGAAGAGTATTGTTGGACTTCTGTGGACTCATCACATAACCTGTATCGATGATCCGAATCGTGTAATGTGTAGAACTCATCGAGTACTTTACCTCTATCAAAAATTTCGTTGATCGGATATCGAAATCACTTGATTAGAACACATTTGTGTCAATGGTAAACATAATTTTTAAAATAAATTATTGATACAAATGTCATTTAATTAAGTGACTATCGATATCTTATTAACGTGATTTTTTACATAAATGAAATATTTGACAAGTCCTATATATTAAACAGTTTAGATTATCAATATTGGTTCTGTGCTAAGCCTACAAAGGCCCATCAATAGATTATCATATCCCATAAAAAAATGAGGTGTCAAAGGCATAGAAATTATTATTATTATTTTTTTGGTTATTTTTTTTATTTTTTTTTTTTGAACGTGGTAAAATCCATTAAGAAGACGCCAAACGGCACTTACAAAAGACTCCATGCCAAACAGATAGAGCTTACACTAATCAAAGGAAAAATGAGAAAATAAGCACACAGGTAAAGCTAAAATAGCATCAAATGCATGATCAAAACACGATCCTAACCCATACTGCAAAGCAGAAGCGATCATAAGAGATCAACACTAGGGCTAGTCAGAGACACCATAAAAGCATTCACCCCAGTGAGAGTAAGCTACCAATGAGAATATTCACGCATGAGAATCTAACAATGCTCATCATGCAATGATAATGTGGAGGAAGAAAGTATGTTGGGGATGGTGGACGTGATCAAAGCCTCAATTGCTAAGACAATTCTCAACCCTTATTTTGTCCCACAAAATTCTCTTCATTCTCCGCAAATTTCTGTCTATCCTAAAAAAAGCCCAAAGCTCTCTCATGTCTTTCCCAAATTCAAGGATCTCTCATCTCCCACTATACTCCCAATCCCTTCTCTCTTTCTCCTCTTTCTTCTTTCTTCTTTCTCATTTCTGCATAGCTGCTACTGCTATCCCTTTTCACCATGGTATGTCTCTCCCTTTCTCTCTCTCTCTCTCTCTCTCTCTCTCCATTTTCTTCAATTTCAAGTTGAAGGGTTAGAAAGAAAAGGAAGAAAAGATTTATTTAGATTAAAAAATGCTATGATCCACAAAAATATCCCTCAAATTTTATTCAAAAAGATAGGTGTATGGTGTAGATTTAAATTTAGTAAAATATGGGTTACACCTATATTGTTATGTAGTCCATTGATTCACTTTCAGAGTAAATTTTTTGAATTTGTAATTGATTTAGGTATAATAATCATTGTTCGGATCTGAAATATTTCTTTCCCTTTCTCTATTTTTTTTATGTGACATCTGTTTGTTTTGGGAAATTGGTAAAAAACTAGCTGTTTGACTTTTTTAGTTTATTTTGTCTTTTTGTGAATAAGTTACGTGAGAGGTAATGTGATCCAAAATTAATAAAAAATTGAAAACTAACTTTTTACCAGCTTCCCAAAATCATAGTGATTGTCAAAGCTGCACATGGTATTGGGGAATAGAGGCTCTCTGTTTAGTATTGATTTTATTTTAGTTTCACTTTTGGTCAAGTTATAACTTATAGTATAACACTTCCGTTAATTTTATGATAAATTGCTTGATAAAAATTGTCATATGACCTTTATATGATGGGCATCTTTTAGGAAAAAACTGCAATTTTCTTCTATTTTTGGTTGATTCACTATTTTTTTTTCACATTATTTTCTTCCTTTACTATATTTTCCTAATCGTACGGCATTGACCACCTCGTCACCACTACGTATGATGGGTTTAAAAATACAATAAAGAGGGAAAGTACTATGAAAATTATAAAAGAAGAAAACAAAATTAAACTCAGGTCAAGTCACATGACATTCTTCGTTAAATAATTTAACACCAAACTAGTAAGGTTTCACATTGTAACTTGATTGAAAGTGTAAGAGATCGACAGTTACAATTGAAAAAGAGAGACCCAAGTGACCTTTGATATAGAAATACGATTGATCATCTGATATTTTGATAACACTTCAATGGCCAAAAAGCGCCGATGAAACAGGGTAACAGAACACTATTTACAGCATTGATACATTAATTTTCATGATTCTATTTTCCAGCTGAACAGATTATAATCATCTAATGACATGCCTGTCATAACCCTCTTGGCAATATTTTCTCTTTCTGTATAGTAGAAACACATAAACTAAACACATAATTGAACCAAAAATGTATTGATGGACAAAATTTCTCAAAAAGAGCACACCAACAAATGCAGTAAACTTCTATCCATTAATGCATTTTCTGTGTTCTGTTCTGCGATTAAATTTTGCACCTGCTTTTTGTACCCTAAGGTTTTGTGTTTCTTCTGTTGTCTGTCCTTGTTTTAAAAAATGTTTTGGGTAGGCGAATGCGGCGTCTGGAATGGCCGTGGAAGATGACTGTAAGCTGAAGTTCTTCGAGCTAAAAACAAAGAGGAACTACCGTTTCATCATCTTCAAGATTGAAGGCCAAAACGTGGCTGTCGAAAAGCTTGGGAGTCCAGAGGAAAGCTATGAGGATTTCACTGCCTCTAATGGTTCATCCACGGAAAATTTTCCTCCCAAATCCCCCCACCATTCTGGAGGGTTCGAAAAAAAAATTTGTATGGATAAATCATTAATCTTATGCTTAAATCACTAACAGAGGCTCTGATTTTTGTTAAAGCTTCATAATCCCCTATTCCCTCATCATCCTTCCAAATTCAAAACATAAGACACAATAGTATAACCCCTTTTGTTTTGATTTCCTGTCAGATTGGTATCAAACTAATCAATTTTTTTAATTTTCCACTCCAAGAAGCATTGATATGGTTGTTTATTGATTATTTTACACACCAAGAAGCAATGATATGGTTGTTTATCCAATTGACGCAGTTGCTTGTTGAGCATGTGAATACAAATCATATTAATTTTATTAAATGAATTTATTTATTTATTTATTTTATAAATATCATTTGTGTAGAAATTGAGAAATTATTTAATGCTCAAAGAGTAATCTTCCATTCGATTTACTGTCTACTAGGGTTTGAATTGAGGCCATAGGGTTTGGATTGATGGATTGATTCTACGCCCCCTTGATATTTTTGAAAGGTAAATTCTATCTCTGATCATTTCTGTTCTTCAATTAATGCAATTCAATTTTGTTTCTTCTGTTAATTCTAGATCTTCTGTATACACGTGTTATATGTAAAGCCCCCTAGTGGAGCTTTTGTGATTAAACCATATGATTATTAATTTTAATTCTCTGACTCTTGCTCATAATTTAGAGGAATAGATATTAATTTTATTTCTCTAACTCTTGGTTGTTGATTTTATGTTAAAATTGTTGACAAAAATAGATAGTTTGTACCCACTAAAAAAAATGACACATTATGCCTGGCACATGTTCGTAAAAATTGCAATGACAACATAGGATGCCTTGTAACACACTAACAATAGCAATTTTAGTCTGAGTCTTTAGTGTTCTAGGAGTGCTTATTAATACTTCTAGTATACAAATAGAGAAACCTTCTTGTGGAGTGATGGTTGTTTAGAGGTTATTGATAATGATCAGCTTCTTTGGGTGGGTCTTAACAAAGTGGTTTTTAGCAATAGGAGATTTGGAACTATGTTTTGAATATTCAATATGTTTTTGAACTCAAGTTTGAGAGTTGGAGAGTTCCGAGTTCAAAATTTGATTTAAATGGTAATGTTCAAAAGTAAGAAAGACAATTGGATTTTTGATAAAGTGGGCGTGAACTGCTTTCATAATATGCAAAACAAGTTTGCAAACAAAAAATTTGTACAAAAGAACACATCGAGATAGACTTATCAATGACATTTTTGAAAGACAATAATAAGTGTGTTTTTTTTATTGGAATTGAAGGAACGATACAGAAAAGCGACCTCATTTTGAATAGAAATTCTATTCATATTTTGTTATTCTTCTTAGAGAGGTGCTATGTTATTGGCCATGTGAAAGTTGAAATCCTAATTTTTCAATTTAACAATGAAGCTTGATCAATATTTTCTAGAGGATTGATGGGGGAATATGCAAAAACTTGTAAGATCACAGTATGCAATGGATTTCAGTAAAGGGTTCAGGGTTGACCATGATTAACTGGTAGCATTAAAGGATCTTGGCATAATAGGAATGTTCTTCATTTCAGTTTGTTTGGCATAATAAGAAGGATCTAGGCAGGCAACTAGATAATAATAATGTGCAGGAGTGATTCTGCAATGTAGAGAACACATGGGCATTGTGGCTGAACTGTGCTCCTTCGAGAGGTGAAGGTCTGAACAGATAACAAATGGTGAGACTGCCCAACCAAGGTTTGGTCGGAAACCCCTCCAATGATAAAGTCATATCAAAGAGAACACGGAGAAAACGAGAGAGAGAGAGAGAGAGAGAGAGAGAGAGAGAGAGAGTAATTGAATTCGGATCCCTTGTGAAGGGAGGTGAGGTTATTTTTTATAGGAAAGGCTCGATTTGCTCATAAAGCACCTCTCTCTGCCACCTGGCACTCTTTGTCATTTAGCTAGGTCACTCCTTATTGGAGGAAGGCAGAGACTTTGCAATACACTTGAGTAAGCCGTTTTGTTATTCGCAGTTGCCATGTGCTCTCCACTCACATGGCATTGAGTGATCTATTAGAAGCTCACCTCAACTAAACTCACTTCAGAGCGAATAGGAGTCTTGAAGTCGCTACCAAGGACTTGCCCACTTTGGAGTGGGAAAATGGACTGAGGCTTAGGCCCATGGCATTGCCTCATTCGGAGTGGGGAACAAGGCTAGGGCTGGGCTCATGACTTCGCCCACTTCGACATGGAGAAATGTGCTAGGGCCGAACCCCTAGATTAGCCTATTTCGTAGTGGGCCTTCTCCTCGACAGGTTAGGTTTTCCCACAAATGGGCTTTAGTATTTATGCCCCCTTTAACTAATGTCAGTCTGTTTGCATACATGAAATGGATGCACCTATTTTCCTATACTTAATAGATATTGCAAAGTTGTTAAATCTTTTTCCTTTCCTATTTGCTAATTTGTTTAAATTATTTCAGAGTTTGATGAGTTTCCAGAACGTGTGCTATTTCTTCTCATCATATTCGACGCTTATAAATATTGTTTAGTTGTACTTATGAGTTATACAAGAAGGATTAACTACAACACAAAAGAAGGGGAACAAGGTAACAAGAAAGGTTGAACAAAAACCAGAAAGCCATTTGAAACTGAAACATAAATGAAGAGAGAGCAAATGCTAGATATATATATATATATTTATATACAGGAATTAATGAGAGAAATAAAATAAGTGTCTAGCTAGAAAATCTATTGTTTCGAGTCCATATTTATACCAAAATCTAATTTCTTTAATGCCAATGATTACATGCAAGATCCAATAAGATGAATGTTTCAGCATTTTATTTACCTAACCTTGTGTTAGCTCCTCTCATTTTTATTTAGCCTGAGACGAAAGAAAATATGGACAATTTGTTTTATAGAGTTAACACCCTGATTATATAATAGATAAAAATATATTATTCCTGTGATAGGCTCTATTATTGTCGAAAGTAAATCGAAACTGCTTTTCTCTTTTTTCCCGGGCAACCTGCTACTTTTGTTTCTTGGTGGTGCTTTTGGTAAAAAGTATAGGACAATTTTATGAAATTACAGAGACCTCGATACAAATTACATTGCTCCATCTTTTATTGAACCCTGTTTTGTTTTATACCCAAAATTTCTTAAAGCATCCAAACCTTGCAACTATAGTCATGATTGTGTTGGCTGTTACTAGTGTTGGATAATGAATGCTTTGTCCCCTTAATCTTTTGGTAGTTGTATCCTCTCCTTAGTCCAAGACAATTGAATTAGGTTTAAGGCTTATGATTATGATAATGTATGATATATCTGACACCTTAAGCATCACTATTTGTATTTAAAGTTGCAGCCCATATCTGGAATCTTGCTAGTTATGCATCTTAAATAGGGGCCTATTTAGTTAGGCCAGTCTGAATTTAAGTTTTATTGCCTTAGTATGTCATGAAAGTGAATATAGGGAGAAGTGCCAACAGATTTTTTGGGATGAGTGGGGGTGTTTGTGACAATTTAATTTTTCATAGTTCAGATAAGAGAACCTGTTTGGTGTGCGAGATTTTGACACACTAGCTGCAACCAAGGATTAATTAATAATATTGAATCTAATGGGCTTTACGATTTAAAACTGGAAAATTGATTCAGATTTGAATCACTCTCTTCTAATTTTGATTCCGATTTATTTATTTTTCTCCATAATCATGGTCAAAGCTGAGATTTGTTGTGTCAAATGTTTTTTTTGGAATTTCCTCCATCATCCTTGAGACTAAATACTCTTCTTCTTCTTTTTTCTGGTTAAGTTCTGTAATTGAATTTTGTTCTTCAATTTTATGAAAGTATTTGGTTAGACTTTATACGTGAGAGCACTATATACCACTTAAAGTATGCAATTACAGCCTTAGATGAGAATTGTGGGTATTGATTTCCGACCTCACAATCAAACAAGAAACTTAGCTGGAAAGTACGTGGCAAAATAGATTAAACCAAACACCTGCATACAAAAAAATAAAGGGAAATCACGGTGGTTCGTTCACCCGGGGAACGATCAAGTCAGTTACTTATCTATCAAAGATAGCAACTCAATTAAAAGGGTACAAGTAAGAGCATATCTTAGACCCACGGGATGCCTCACTTTTATAGCCAGCAATGCTCTCGTCTCCTAAAAGTCTCACTTCATAGGACTCAAGCACAATACTTATTTCGGACTCTTAGTTAGATATGGATGAACACCTCAAGAGTCTCATCCCTATCCGAACTAAGTGCCTCACTTATTTAGGACTCTTATCCTCTATCTAAATATCTCGGATTCCGATATTATCGCATCATATCTCGGCAATACCAAATCACCTCGGCAATCTAGCTCCCCATGTGGCACCTCGGCCATGTGACACGACCCTAAAATTATGTCCCCACAGAACTTTTGTTACAGTAACATAGCCTCCGCCGCCATTGCCAACTGGATTCTTCAATGGTAAGTTTGTTTCTTTTTTATTTTTTTATTTTTATTTCTTTTTTCTTTTTTGTTTTGATTCATTCCAACATTCATACTCAAGTTCATTGCACTATTGATTTTTGTTTTGATTCATTCACTTCACTCCACTACCTCAGTTTGTTTTGACTTCCTTAAAAAAGAAAAATAAATAAAATTGGGATTTTGTTTACAATGGAGGTTGGTTACAGTTTTAGTTATGATTTTCTAAAAAAATTGGGTTTTGTTATGATTTTCCTTTTTAAAAAAACAAAGGTTCTATTTTGATTCTCTTTTTTTTAAATAAATAAAAAAAAATTGGGTTTTGTTATGATTTTCCTTTTTAAAAAAACAAAGGTTCTATTTTGATTCTCTTTTTTTTAAATAAATAAAAAAAAATTGGGTTTTGTTATGATTTTCCTTTTTAAAAAAACAAAGGTTCTATTTTGATTCTCTTTTTTTTAAATAAATAAAAAAAAATTGGGTTTTGTTATGATTTTCCTAAAAAGAGATTTCCAATTGAAAAATTTAGAAAACCCCTAGATATTGATCTGTTAGTATGTATCAATTTTAATAAGTAAATAGTATCAATTTTAATGAGTAAATAGCAATCACAAGGAATTAATGAGAGAAATAAAATAAGTGTCTAGCTAGAAAATCTATTGTTTCGAGTCCATATTTATACCAAAATCTAATTTCTTTAATGCCAATGATTACATGCAAGATCCAATAAGATGAATGTTTCAGCATTTTATTTACCTAACCTTGTGTTAGCTCCTCTCATTTTTATTTAGCCTGAGACGAAAGAAAATATGGACAATTTGTTTTATAGAGTTAACACCCTGATTATATAATAGATAAAAATATATTATTCCTGTGATAGGCTCTATTATTGTCGAAAGTAAATCGAAACTGCTTTTCTCTTTATGCCTTGTAACACACTAACAATAGCAATTTTAGTCGGAGTCTTTAGTGTTCTAGGAGTGCTTATTAATACTTCTAGTATACAAATAGAGAAACCTTCTTGTGGAGTGATGGTTGTTTAGAGGTTATTGATAATGATCAGCTTCTTTGGGTGGGTCTTAACAAAGTGGTTTTTAGCAATAGGAGATTTGGAACTATGTTTTGAATATTCAATATGTTTTTGAACTCAAGTTTGAGAGTTGGAGAGTTCCGAGTTCAAAATTTGATTTAAATGGTAATGTTCAAAAGTAAGAAAGACAATTGGATTTTGATAAAGTGGGCGTGAACTGCTTTCATAATATGCAAAAACAAGTTTGCAAACAAAAAATTTGTACAAAAGAACACATCGAGATAGACTTATCAATGACATTTTTGAAATTATAAAGACAATAATAAGTGTTTTTTTTTTTATTGGAATTGAAGGAACGATACAGAAAAGCCACCTCATTTTGAATATAAATTCTATTCATATTTTGTTATTCTTCTTAGAGAGGTGCTATTTTATTGGCCATGTGAAAGTTGAAATCCTAATTTTTCAATTTAACAATGATGCTTGATCAATATTTTCTAGAGGATTGATGGGGGAATATGCAAAAACTTGTAAGATCACAGTATGTAATGGATTTCAGTAAAGGGTTCAGGGTTGACCATGATTAACTGGTAACATTAAAGGATCTTGGCATAATAGGAATGTTCTTCATTTCAGTTTGTTTGGCATAATAAGAAGGATCTAGGCAGGCAACTAGATAATACTAATGCGCGGGAGTGATTCTGCAATGTAGAGAACACATGGGCTTTGTGGCTGAACTGCGCTCCTCCGAGAGGTGAAGGTCTGAACAGATAACAAATGGTGAGACTGCCCAACCAAGGTTTGGTCGGAAACCCCTCCAATGATAAAGTCATATCAAAGAGAACACGGAGAAAACGAGAGAGAGAGAGAGAGAGAGAGAGTAATTGAATTCGGATCCCTTGTGAAGGGAGGTGAGGTTATTTTTTATAGGAAAGGCTCGATTTGCTCATAAAGCACCTCTCTCTGCCACCTGGCACTCTTTGTCATTTAGCTAGGTCACTCCTTATTGGAGGAAGGCAGAGACTTTGCAATACACTTGAGTAAGCCGTTTTGTTATTCGCAGTTGCCATGTGCTCTCCACTCACATGGCATTGAGTGATCTATTAGAAGCTCAACTCAGCTTAACTCACTTCAGAGTGAATGAGTCTTGAAATCAATGTCATGGACTTGCCCACTTTGGAGTGGG
>NW_021025417.1:510090-563883 GCF_004153795.1 Camellia sinensis
CACCCCTATGGAGGGGTAGGGTTTCCCTGTCCTATTTTGTTAGGAGTTAGGGTTTCACTACGCACGCAGCGGTTTCAAACAACCTACAATCGAGTAAGGAACCTGTCCTAGTTTGGAATAGTCACTACGGATTCCGATATGCACTAGGTTGAATGGTTAAAAAGGGTGCCCCGGTAAAATCGGGGTTTGTGTTCCCATCATGGCAGAGCCCGTAACCGGTCAGCCTTATGGCAAGCTTCTCAAAGTGAGCCTCCAGCAAACCGTTCAGGAATAGCAGATGGCAAACACGATGTCCTAGGCGCACCAATGCAAATGCAATGCAAAGAAACACATGAGTGTATTCAAAACAAGATATCATGAGTTTGAGTCAAGTTCTCTAACTCACCAAAGAGTCCAAATCTGGCAAATTATTTTGAAAAATTGATTTTTAGAAAGAAGTGCCAAACATGGATTGCTTTGCTAGATACAGAGTCACCACCTAAATATTTTATTTTGGGGAAATTTAGGAAATCCTGACTAGTGTCTAAGGCCACGTGTCTGTCATCACCAAAGTTGTCTCGGCTCGGGAACTTGGGTACGATTGGAGAAGGTCATGCAATGAGCACCCCCGTTCGCCCGATCAAAGATCGGGCACTACTAACATGATATCGAGTTTTTGAAAACACATGCATTCCTATTCCGGTTTATTAGCCTAGAATTATTATGTGATGCGCACAACATACAATTATAGACGGATCGCCTGAGTTGGAACAAAACATTTCATGTTTGTTTATTTGAAAATGGTTTGATGGTGCTACTTACATGTAGGCTAAAATGCGGATTTTTCCACCCTCAAGTGGGCTTAGAAAACATGGTGATTTGCTACTCTCAAGTGGGCTTAAAACTTGCAATCAATGAATTGTTCCAATTCAGGTAATCCAACCTTCACCACAGGCATTCAGGCAGTTATATCACATAAACAGTTAGCCTCATGGCAAGCAGGCTATCATGGTAGTCACTCACACACATGCAAGGATGCTAAAGCATAAACACTCATCGAGCACTCCAAGCCAAAACAGGAACTAGTTAGTAATCAATGCATGATCCTAGTTCATGTTAAGATGGCTAATGCAACACATAGAAAATGTAACTAGAAATAGGCTCGGCTATCCTAAGATGTCATGTGAAATGCAACACTTGATACATGTTTTTAAATTGAGATTGAAATACAATGCAATTAGCATGATGCGCCGAGCTTGGTGCATGCAAGACAGATGAATGGATGCAAACATGCGAGCATAAGGATGCTAATTGAAACATGCCCTAAAACTAACCATCGTAAGCTGGTAAATAAAAAGGAGAAAGAAGTGGGGGTTGGAAGACATGCATCACACACACGCACACTTATTACAAAATTCGCCCTCTCGACGGAGGGTCCGAATAAATAATACAACACCAACTAGCTAATCTAAGCTAATCTAATTAAGCTAGTTATTACACAACCAAAATGAATAATAAATTACAGCTAATTATTACACAACTCTAATTAATTAACAAACTAACTAAGTAAGCAATTAAACTAGCATGCAAACTACATGAATGTGGACTGCCTTAACTCTGCCTTGAATGATAAAGGATGCATGCAAGCTCGAGTCGCCTTGTCGGGAAATCTATCGCGATACCAGGGCTTGCCTTTGTTTGCAATTAATTTCAGAAATTTGCACAAAGCTCCAGAGAGATGAAACTCCACCCTGGGAAACTGTAGGAAGGCTGCCGACCAGCTTATAGGCATAAGAGACTAACTACCGACCACCTTTTGTGGTGGAAACCAAAGAAGGTGGTCGGCCTACCAGAAAACCTGGTCAGCCGACCAGTTTCTTCTCCTGGATTCTGTTTTTCTGCAACAAAGGGAAACAGAGAGGCAGGACAAGGTATTTGCAACACATGTGTGCATGACCACTCTCCCCGTCATTGCATAAGCTCTAGGGAGTGTACTCCTCGACCCTCGGGCCACCGGTTGCGCATCTCGATGCATGATGGCCGAGGAGTCTCATTGCACGACTCAATGTGAAATGAATGCACATACAAGCACCTAAAGCCAACAACTCTGTCATGGGTAGTCAAGAGTGTCGGCGACCAGGAATCGAGGCACATTTCGTCACTTTGAGTACGAAACGTCCCTCGTTTCCCGTATTCAAACTAACTCTTATTTCGAACACAATGCAACAAACAATGGCATGCACAATGCGACTTTAAGTATGCAATCTAAATGCTATGCAACTAAATGATGCAAATATGCAAAGGATGACATGCAAACATGCAACTAGCATACACAATGCTATGAACTAACAATGGCATACTCAATGCACGTGGTACTTAGCATACACAATCCACCTAAGAACTAACATACACAATGAGATGAACAAGGCATGCACAATGCAATGATCAATCATGCGACAATGTGGCATACTCAATGCTATGGAATACAATGGCATACTCAATGCAAAAATGGACTTAAACCAAAATGGCTGGGCTTGAGCCACACCCAAATGAGTGGCCAAACATGATGAAAACAAGACTCCAAAACTCATGCTAGCATACACAATGCAAGGACCTAAGCCCAAGGGCACAAAATGCAACTCTACAAAAGCATTGAAAGGATGAAATATGACATACAATGACACATGTTCCAGCTCTGAAATGACATACAAAATGGCCCTGAATCATGCAAATAACTCACACAATGCATGTTGAAACGCTCAAGTATCGAAGCTAGTGAAGCACATTACACTAGAGGCATGCAAGGTGATGCTCAAATGAAAAAACCAACTCCAAACAGACCTTAGGCAGGCCCAAAACAGTGGCAAAATGAGCCAAGATGGTGGCTTGAAAGGCATAAGAATGATGCTCAATGCAAAGGCTCATAAATGGGGTATAATGATGCAACTCTCAAACACATTGAAAGAGTGACAAACATGAGAATATGGATAAGAAATAAACTTTGAAATATCATGCTCAATGATGCTAAAACATGCAAACACCTCAAGTTAAGCAGGCAAGGGGATTCAAAACTCAAGGCTAAGCAAGGCTATTACACTACAATCATACATGGCAAGTATCATTCGACCAAGGGACCTCAAAACAATGCTAAGGCAGCCCAAAATATGAACAAAATCAGTTTGGAGCATGGCCAAAATATGCTAGCATAGAGGGCCAAAACAACATGCATTATAAGCTAGTGAACATGATTTACACTACAAGCATGTGAAGCATATGAGAGGCTACCAAACCAGCCAAAAACAGAATCTTGACATGCCAAATGATGGCCAAAAACCCACTGAAACATGACCAATGCATGCAAGAATGAGGTGTTACTTTGATAGGCTATGCAAGGGATTGTTCTACACATGCAAGAGGCAAACAAAAGGTGACCAAACCAGCCATAGACAGAGTCTAGGTAGGTCCTAAAAGTCACTAAAAAGGGCCTGAACCAAGGCTAGGAAGTGTGGAAATATATGCTCCCTTGGAAAGCCAAAAATGCAAGCAAACAAGGCCAAAAGAAAGAGGGTCACCCCTCTTTGATTTTGGCCCACAAAACCACATGCCAACCACTGAAAATCTGCTGGATTTCAGTGGCTAAAGGGCCAAGCAAAGCTCAATACAAAGGTCTCATGGAAAGGCTCAAAACAAGGCTAAATAGAGCATGCAAGAGGGTAGATGACCCCCAACACCAAAAGGACCTTAAACAAACATGAAAAACACTTAAATATGAAGCTTTTTTCAGTTGACAACAAAGATCAAATAAGCATGCAAATGAGGCTAAGAGAAGGATCAAAATAATGCTTAAAAGAGGAAAAAGTGATTACCCTTAAAGCTCAGCAAAACCAGCGAACTTTGGGACCAAAAACTAGCTCTTTAACCTTTGAAAACAACCTCCAAGAACCTCAAATCAATGGTGGAAGTGTATGGCCATGAGGTGTAGTGTAAAAGGGTCAAGAACAATGCACCTTATGAGCCAAAATGTAGAGATATGGAGAGAGATATGTATTGTTTTGCCTTAGCAAATTTCAGAACCTGGTGCAAGGAGGGGGAGGGCCTCTCTTATAGACAAACAAGGCCAAAGCTTCTTCAAGAATCTAAAAACAAGGCTTAAGGATACAGTCTGTGCCTTCCAGCTGGCACCCACTCAAACAGACAAAACAGGAGGGCACTGGTTGACAAGAAAAGGTGGTCGGCTGACCACTTCCCTTGGTCGGCCGACCAGGGTAGGTGGTCTCCCACACAAAAAAGTGGTCGGTGGCTCCATTTGGTGGTCTCCACTTTGAAACCAAGCTAGTAGTGTTGTGGGAGACCAGCAAATGTGGCCCAAAGACCAAGAAAACCAGCTTCCCGATAAGAAAATAGGCTAGCGGGGAGAAAGTGGTCTTCAAAGAGAAAAGGTGGTCTCCCACCCTTGTACCACCTCCCAAACAAGGAAAACAAGGTTCATGCCAAAAATGAACCAACACGGATTCAAAACAAGAGTTCGGGGGGCAAAGCGCGCAGCCGGGTGCCCCGAAAACTGGTTGTTGAGTACCAAAAGTGGCGTACGGCCACAAAAGTGGTCTCCCAGACCACAGTGTCCCTCTAGATAGAGGAAACAAGGTGTTTTCCAAAAACCGTGCCAAACGGAGAATGTTAAGCGGTCTCGAACCGAGGCGCACGGCCGACGGCTCCGAAAATCGAAAACTAGTCTGCAAACTGGAACAGTGGCCTACGACCACGAAAAGTAGTCTATGACCACTGAGAGATGGTCTACAGGACCTCTCCCTCCCTCCGGGAAGAGAAAACAAGACTTAGTTCACAGACCAAGTCAAAGTACAAAGAGTCCCGAGGTCCGAAGGTGAGGCTCTCAACCAAGCACTCCGAAACCTCGAAACGAGCACAACATGCGTAATCACCGAGCGCTCAATCGATGACGTCTGAGTCTTAAGGTCAGTCAAAAATGGGGTGGCTACAACTACCAGTCTGCCCACCTCCTTTACATAGGCCATCATCATTTCATCTCGGGCTGCGTATTCACCTGTTGCCTGGTTAACGATAAGCTGGGAGTCACAGAAGACCATCACCTCGTCGGCTTTCATTGCTACTGCCAACTTCAATCCTGCGATCAATGCTTCATATTCTGCTTCGTTGTTTGAGGCCTTAAACCCCAAACGAATGGATTGTTCCAGCATCCGCCCATTTGGCGATACTAGCACTACTCTTACTCCTGCTTCTTGTCTGTTTGAACTCCCATCAACAAACAGGCCGAAGGAGTCGCCGATGTAAATACCGTAGGGCCTGAGTTTCTTTTCTTTCTTCTGTTCTGCAATCCCCCGCCGGGTTTTCTCTTGTTTATCTAGATATCCTAAACCGCGACTCAACGGAGCCTGATGTACAGTGGCACCTGGTGTGAACTTGGCCACGAAGTCGACCAAAACCTGGCCTTTGATTGCTGTTCTGGGTCTGAATTTCATATCATATTGGCCTAACATCGCTACCCATCTTGTTATCCTGCCGGTCAGATCTCCTTGTTGTAACAGGGACGTCAAAGGATGCTCAGTTAATACCACAATCTTGTGGGCTTAAAAGTAATGATTCAGCTTCTTGGAAGCCATTACTAAAGCCAGTGTCAGTTTCTCCAAGGGTAAGTATCTGGTCTCTATATCTGCTAGGGTTTTATTCACGTAGTAAATTGTCATTTGTTCTCTATTTTCTTCTCTGATTACCACTGCACTCACTGCATGCTCTGGAACCGCCAAGTATAAGAACAGCTTCTCTTCAGGTATTGGATTTGAGAAAATTGGGGCTGTGGTCAAGTATTTTTTCAAGTCGGCCAAGGCGACTTCGTACTCTTCTGTCCATAAGAAGTCTGTGGCTTTCTTTACCAAATTGAAGAAAGGTTTGCATTTGTCTGAACTTCTGCTTATGAACCTATTCAAGGCTACAGCCCTTCCAGTCAACATCTGCACTTGTTTGGCCGATGTTGGGCTCTTCAAGTCCAAGATGGCCTTGATCTAATCCGGGGTTGCCTCAATGCCCTTTCTAGGAACTTTCCTGACCTAACTCCAAATGCGCACTTTGAAGCATTGAGTCGGAGCTGAAATGTCCTCAAGATATCGAAGACTATTTTCAGGTCGACCAGATGATCCTCAGGTTCCTTGGTCTTCATGACCATGTCATCAATGTATACCTCCACTGTTCTGCCTATTAGATGTCTGAATATCTTAGTCACTAATCTTTGGTAGGTTGCTCCTGTATTTTTCAACCCGAAAGGCATTACTCTGTAGTAATACAGCCCTTTTAGAGTGATAAATATAGTCGTCTCCTCATCGGGGGTACATGACTATCCGATGGTACCCCCTGTAAGCGTCTAGAAAGCTCATCCTTTTATGCCTTGAAGTGGTATCTACCAATTGGTTAATCTTGGGCAGTGGGAAACTGTCTTTGGGACAAGCCTTGTTTAGGCTGGTGAAGTCCACGCAGACCCTCAATTTCCCATTTTTTTTCTTTACAACAACTACATTTGATAACCATGTTAGGTAGTTTACCTGTCGAATGGCTCTGGCCTTCAGAAGTTTATCCACTTTCTCTTCTACTACCTCAACATGCATCAACGTAGGCCTCCTTGCTCGCTGGATGATAGGCATGGCTGACCTATCCACATTCAGTCTATGACAAGTGACCTCGGGGTCAATGCTAGGTATCTCATATGGTGTCTAGCCAAACACCTCAATGTTTGCTCTTAAGAACGCCTCTAACTCTTTTTCCTCTTCCTTGGCTAAGCCTGAGCTGAGAAGAAAGAAGCGCTCTTCATCTCCTTGCTGGACTAGGATCTTCTTCAGGGCTTCCTCACTCTTCTTGGTTGGTTCGACGTCCTCTAGGACCTCCATGTCCTCGTCCTCAATTTCTGTTAATTCTGCTCCTCGCACGCTGCAGGTGGACTTCATTGTTGCCATGGAGCAATTCTTTGCCTGCACCTGATCCCTTTTGACCTCCTCAATTCCATGCTCTATTGGGAACCGCAACAACTGGTGCAGTGTTAAGGGAACAACCCATATTGAATGCAGCCATGGCCTTCCTAGGAAAACATTGTAAGGGGATGGGTTGTCAATTATTGTGAACTCCGTGTTTACCTTCTTGGTGCCAGCCTGCACCTTTAAACTTATTGCTCCCAGGGGCTACGTTGGCGTTTCATTGAACCCAACCATTGGACCATTGGACTGCTCCAGATCATCTTGGTAACGGCCAAGCTCCTTGTAACACCTAACATACATGATGTCACAAGAGCTGCTCTGGTAAATTAAGATGCGCTTTACCTCGCATTCTCCAATCTTGAGGGATATTACCAAGGCATCGTTATGTGGATGCTGCACCATGTTTAGATCGTCCTCAGTAAAGGACACCATTGGTCCCTAGTGCTTGTCTGCCCTAAGTCTTTTCTGCCAAACCTGATACACATGTTGCAAGTGTTTTACTTTCTGAGTCTTCCCACGTATCTCGTTCTCATTGACCTTTGAGTGAATCACATTGATCACTCGAGGTCTGCCTGCTTGCAGGGGTGGTGCTGGCAGGGGTAGTGCTGCTGGTGCTTAAGGTAGTCTCGCTTGTTCCTCTCTTGTCCTGGCCTCATCTACTAGGTCTCTTAAATGACCTTGTCTTACCAGGTCTTCTAGATGTGCTTTTAGGGCTCTGCACCCCTGAGTCAGATGCCCATCCTTATTATGGTAGGTGCAGTGCTTCCCCAGACTTCTTCCCATAAATTTGCTAGGAATTTTCTCTAGTGCTCTATAATAAGGCTTATTCCGGATTCCTTCCAAGACTTTGTAATTTGGAATTCGGAACACGGTTGTGACTGCCTGTGCAGCCCTTAGTCCTGTCTCTTACTTGTTGTATCTAGTGTTACCTCAGCCTCGCTTCGGCGAGCCGTTTCTCTTCCCTTGTTTTGATGCCTTTGTCCTTGGCATGTCTTCTTTGGCTTTCGCATACTTCTCTATCCTAGCCATAAGTTCCTCCATACTTTTTGGCAGTGTCTTTGCCAGTAATTTTTGAAGTAGACAATCATCGTTTAGGCCGTTCTTGAAAGACACGACTGCCACCTCTTGGTTGCACCTTGTTATTCGGTTGAACACCTCATAATACTTTTTGGCATAGGCCCTGAGGCTTTCATCCTCACCAATTCTCAGAGCCATTAGGGAGTCCACCCTCAATGGCTGTAGTTTGTTTGTCACAAACCTGGCCACGAACATCTCGGCCAGGCCTTCCCAACTTTTCACAGTTCCTTTTAGCAACTTGTAAAACTAGTCTAATGCGATTTCCCCAAAGGATGAGGGGAACACCTTGTAAAGCAACGGCTCGTTCCCGGTGTACAGTGCCATTGAGTTCAAGTACAAGCTGACGTGAAAGTTAGGGTCAGACTTACCGTCGTATATCTGGAATCTCGGGATGTGGAACCTTTTCGGAGTCTCAAATTTGTCCAATTCTACCGAAAACGGCGTTCTCGGTTTGACCGGAGAGGTTACCTGGGCATCGTGTCACTTCCTCTAGAGGTAGTTCCTCAAATCTTCCTTGGTCCGCCCAGGAGCTCGGCTGTCAATGGATTTTAGCCTCTTTGGTGCGCTACTCCCGATGTCGTTATGAGTCCTCTCGAACCTCCCTCCATCAGTTGTGTCGAAACAAAGCTCGTTCCCTTCAGCATGCCGATGTTCTTTGGTATAGCCTTCTTTGGTACGATGTGTTTTCAGAGACTCTCCCTTCATCGACTCTCCTTGCCCGACCTCCCGTGAAGGCTGGTGAGAATGTTCCTTGGTCCTATCGTGCTAAGGGACTACAGGTACTGTTTTCTACCCCCCCCTTTCTGGGCATCTTTCTTGGCTACTGGAATTGGTGTATCTTGTAACAGAAATAGTGGTTGCATGACGTTGTTCTACATCATGAAATTGACGACCGATTCCAGGTCCGCCAATTTGTTCGCCATTCCCTTCATCTCGCCGTCCCTTCACAGGCATCTATCCTCCCATACCTGGAGGTCGTCCTCGTTATAATACCCCCCTCGGTCTCCCTTCTTTGGTATGTCTCCCTCTTGGCTGATGCCTTTCTCTCTGGGATTCTTATCCCGAGTTTCTTCGTTGCAGTTATCCTCCTCCTCGTTAGGGTCAATGTGTTTACCACTTTCAGTAGGGATGCCGTCCCCGATCTTCTCTTTCTCTCCATCATTGGCCATTTATTCTCTTTTTTTTTTCCTACAGATGGTGCCAAATTGTGTGTGTTGATTTCTGACCACACTGCCAAACAGGTACTCAGCTGGAGAACACGGCAGAATAGATTGCGCCTGAACGACTTATCACAGAAAAATAAGACTGTGGCGGTGGTTCTTTCACCTGAGGGCACTCCGACGATTAAATTCGTACTCAGTTATCTCTCAAAGATAGCAAACAATGCTTTAACTCACTAGTCAGGAAGCAAAAAACGTACCTTAGACCCACGAGGGTGCCTTACTTTTATAGTCAGCACTAACCTGATCCCTGTAGAAGCCTAGCTTCTCTTGGACTCTGGCCCAATGCTCATCCTGGGCTCTCCAATAGATAAAGATAAACTCCCTAAGAGTTTTATCCTTGTCCAAGCTGAGGTCCTCTCTCATTCTAGGACTCTTATAACTTATCCGTTTGTCTCGGATTCCGGTATCGCCGTAGGTAACCTCGGCCTAGCCAAGATTACCTCGGCGCCAAGACCAGGATACGTGGCACCTCGGCTGGCACTTCGGTGCCACTTTGGCCACGTGTTGTTATTCATAAAATATGTCCCCACAATATATATTGTACTATATAACTTTCAAGTCCTTATCACATAGGACAAGATACGTAGTATTAGAAAATATGGATGATTTTCCGATCTTACTCTTATTTCGTATCACATTCTTATCATATAACTGAATTCTGTTAAATATTTAATAAATTGAGTAATAGAAGGGAGAAACTGACACTTGTGTAGGGACCAAAATGAGATTGGCCAAAAATGCAGGGAATTAACTGTCACGATTTCATGTGTAGGAACCAAGGTCAGTATTGACCAAAAATACAAAGGATTGACTGTCATGATTTTATATGTAGGGACCAAAATAGAATTTGATGCAAGTGTAGGGGTACAAATTGTAATTTCCCTGATTTTATTGGTTAGTGATGTAGGATCCATTACATTTTGTTAAAATTTTGAGAAATAACTAAATAATGTCAAAGAATAAATGATGTGGTGCAATACTCTAATACCATCAAATAACACCATCAAATAACATGTATCACCACCCACCATCTCTTTTATTTTATGCAAAGGAAAATGGTTTTAAAAATGTACTTTGTTTTTTTTTAAATTTTTTTTTTAAGAAAGAATTTCTTGTTTTTCAATTGTTTCATTTCAATTCTTCACCATATTAGAATTGGGTTGGGTTTCTCTCAAGTTCAAATATGAATTTGAGAGAATTTGATGAATCCGTAAAGTCCCTTACATATCTCATTTTAATAATTCAAACCGCTTATTTTGTAAAATCATTTAATATATATATATCATATATGAAAAAAATTATGCCAATCTAATAATTATAACATTTTTATTTTATTGTGTTTGTGTTTGAAAAAAATAAACGGCAATATGTTTTAAAAAAATAGACCATCCAATTTTTAGAGACAAACACGATAAAATGAAAATGTTATAATTAATCGATCTAATTTTTATTTTTTATTTTTTATTTTTATAGATGTTACATGAAGAGTTACAAAATGAACAAATTGCATTGTAGAAACAGGACATGTGATGCGCACCACAGGCCGTCAAGTTCTCTCAAGTTCATATTTGAATTTGTGAGAAGCCTAACAACTCTTTAGAATTTTCCTTCAATTTATTTTTAAAAAGGAAAGAAGGCAAAAAAAAAATAAATAAATAAAAATAAAAATAAAAATAGAAAGTCTATGATCCAAAAAAACCCACAAGAAATAGAAAATGTTTGAGACTCCAAAAACTCTCACAGTTTGACTCACACTAAAGTAGAATAATAGGTGTTTATTTGATTTATTACACATCCAACAATATAGAACGTAACTATCTTACTACATCATTATGAGTGAATTTGTATATCTAAAATTATGAGTCTAGCTAATGGCAGAGCCTGGGCAAAATATTGGGTCCAACTGATTTGAGTCACAAGCTTAATTTGATTTAGTTTGGTTAAAAATAAATTAAAAAAATCAATTATTTGTAGTTCAAAATTATTTCAATAGGTTATATACTACTACAATAAAACATAATAACATTTACGTTTAGAGAATTTTGCCATAAATGTATGGAAAAAATGTAAAATGGTAAATACAGTATATTTGATAAATGGTTCCTTGTGAAGCAACTAAGGAGTTAAATTGGAAAATGAATAGGTAAATTATAGGTATTTTGTTGAAAATAATAAAATAGATGAACTATAAACAAATTTAGAGAGGTGTGTATATATATATATATATATATGTAATTTCAAAGTGGTGAAGTGAATAATATTTTTAAAACCATTGGTTAAAGTTTGAATAAATCTTAACATTTATAGATGACCTTTTATAGTTTGAATAAATCTTAACATTTGATAAAAAAAAATTTGAATAATTTTCTGCTTATTTTTTTCCCTTGAATTTATAGGCCCACTTGGAAAGAAATTATGCAATGTGGGGTTGGTAGGTCCTCACTCTAATTTGTAGATATAGTAATATTACAAATTCAGACTTAATTATTCATAAATTATTTGGAATTATCATTTTAAGATTCAAACTTATTCTACACATAAATCTTACACTAAGTTGTCTCCAATTAGCGGGCCCACTTTTGAGATCTACTTCGATAATCTAAATCGTTCACATTTTAAGATTTGTCGAACACGTGGTTGCCATAATCTGATCGACTTGATTTTTTACACGGATGATGTGTTTGATGAAATCAAAATATAAACGGTTTAAATAATCGATGTGAAGCGCAAAAGTAAGCCCACTAGTTAGACTAGATAATCCATTCTTGATCTATAACTATAGACAAACTCAACTCACTTCATTTTTGACTATTAATTTTTTATTATTATTATTTTTTAAATATGTGACAAAATAGAAGATATTTATATTCAAGAAGGTGAAACTTTTTTCCTCCAAGACAACCACCAACTACTTGGAAGGTGTAATGCTATAATTTTCATGACTTTAATACTATCTTAGACAAGTTAGTTAACTGATACATTCAAAAATATCAATAAGAATAATTGGGTTTATAGAATTATTCTCGTTAATGTTTATGGAAGCATGAATTGACAGACTTGTGATGCCTTTAAAGCAATCTTAGACAAGTTAGTCAACTGAGACATCAATAAACATCAACGAAAATAATTGATTGACGTGACTATTATAGTTTTAAAGTCATGAAAATTATAACAATACATCTTTCAAGTCATTGGTGGTTGTCTTGGAAGAAAAAAGTATCACCTTCTTGAATATAAATATCTTCTATTTTGTCACATATTTTAACCAAAAAAAAAAAAAAATTATTCAAAACTTTATCTCGAATGAAAATATATGGACAATATTCATTTTTACCATGATTGGTAAAATACTAACTTCAATGCTCTAAACTCTACTTTCAAGATTAAATTTTATGTGAGTAACGAAAATTATTGAACTAAAATTCAGTTTGATTTACAATATTGTAGTATGATAGATTTTCTTCTCAAAAAAGAAAAGAAAAGAAAAGGTTCAGAATATTATATCAATAATGTATAATGAATTTTTTTTTATGACCTTATGATTTGAATAAATCTTAATCTTTGATAGATAATTCTGAATGATTTTCTAATTATATTTTTCTTCTCAATTTATAGTCCCACTTTGGAACGAAATAATTCAATGTGGAGTAGGTAGGTGCTTACTCTAATTTGTAGATGAGGTTGATAATCAACATTAGTTGACTGACTTGTGGGGTTGATGGTTGACTAACTCGATGAGGTTGATAATTAATATCAGTTGACTGACTATCTTGGAGGAAAAGTTATCACATTTTTCTATAAAAATATCTATAATTTTTCATATATCTTAAAAAAAATTTATTCAAAATTTTTTCTGGAACTAAAAAAATATAGATAAGATTCATTTTCATTATGACTAATAAAATACTTACTTTAAATCTATGCATTACACTCTATTTTCTATATTAAATTTTGTGTGTATTGTGATGATTTTAAAGCTATATTCGACAAATTAGTCAACTGATGCATCCATAAACATCAACAAGAATAATTGATTGACTTGACTATTATAGTTTTAAAGTCATGAAAATTATAACAATGTACCTTCCAAGTTGTTGGTGGTCGTCTTGGAGGAACAAAGTATCACATTCTTGAATATAAATATATTTTATTTTACCACATATTTTAACCAAAAGAAAAAAAAAAATTATTCAAACTTTATCTCGAATGAAAATATATGGACAATATTCATTTTTACCATGATTGGTAAAACACTAACTTCAATCCTCTAAACTCTACTTTCTAGATTAAATTTTATGTAACTAAAATTATTCAACTAAATTCAGTTTGACTTACAATATTGTAGTATGATAGATTTCCTTCTCAAAAAAAAAAAAAAATTGTTCAGAATATTATATCAATAATGTATAATGATTTTTTTTAAATTTTTTTTTATGACCTTATGATTTGAATAAATCTTAATCTTTGATAGAAAATTCTAAATGGTTTTCTAATTATTTTTTTCTTCTGAATTTATAGTCCCACTTTGGAAAGAAATAATTCAATGTGGGGTTGGTAGGTGCTCACTCTAATTTGTTGATGAGGTTGATAAACAACATCAGTTAACTGACTGGTGGGGTTAGTATTTGACTGACTCGATGAGGTTGATAATCAATAGCCGTTGCCTGACTTGTGGGGTTGGTAGTTGACTGACTCCAAGTCGGTGGTCATATATTGGAGGAAAAGTTGTCACTTTTTTCTTTAAAAATATCTATAATTTTGTCATATCTTAAAAAAAAAATTATTCAAAAATTTATCTGGAACTAAAAAATATAGATAAGATTCATTTTCATTATGACTAATAAAATACTAACTAAAGATTCATTTTCATTATGGCTAACAAAATACTAACTTTAAATCTATGCCTTACACAAAATTTTCTATATTAAATTTTGAAAAATATGATTTTTTCTTAACTGTGGTATATTTTTTAGGTGGAGTCCATACGCCAAAGTTGGCGGGTCTAAGTGGTATCGCGTTTTATGTCGCGTTGTAATGCCCTCAAAATAATATATATAAACCCACATTCACGACATCCATAGGCATAAGAGAATAAAGCATAATTCTATTTATCAGAGTATTTACTACAAAAGTATTACATGTTGACAATAAAAGTAAATGCCCTATAGGCTTACAACTTTCCAAGTCAACACTTGGGTTCAACAAAAGAAGAGTTCTAACTCCTTACACAAAATAAGCCCTTGGCTCGATTTACATGCAATACAAGAAAAGAACAACAAAAAGATCTGTCAGTCTCTAAGCCTCCCAAGCTACGTCCTTGGAGGTGGCATATCACCTGAACCTGAAAATGATGTCCCATATAGGGTGAGCCAACGCTCAGTAGAGACATGCTAAACATAATATGAGCAATAACTAAAATATTAGCATTTGATAAATGTTTAACTCATATAAACAAACGTACAATCCTTTTATAACCAATCCTCATTCAGAAATACATTCAATTCCTTTCTGTTTCATTATCTAAACCAATTCATGTTTATGGTTCTCTGTTCAACCAGACAGTTTATAATGAGACTACAACTCATGTTAACAAAACTTCGATCGTGATCAATTAATATGAGACTACAACTCACATTATTAACACTTCAACACTTCAATTTCAAATGAGACTATAACTCATATTATCATTATTTCAATACTTCAATTCATCTACATTATACAAAACACAATTAGGATTTCGGGGACTTTCACCCTGGACACTCCGGCCAACTTAGTTATCACTGGAGTCCATCTCCTATCTCCTCCCAAACAACATACATATACAATGTATTTAAACACTTATCATATACAATGATCAAGCAAAGCACATATTCAATGTGTTATTTCATCCGTCATATTCAATGACATACTCAATTGATTAGTTTTAATTCACTTAATCATCATGTAGTGTCTACAACATTCAAGACTATCCTCCACCGATAGCCCAAAACATTTATTTCTAAACAATTAATAAATTCATCAAACAGATAGATTATCAACATTCAAAGGTGAGTGATTAAACAATCCAACTCCACCATTCAACCTCATAATCTCCCAATTTCATGGTTTTCAACACATATTCATACTTTCATATTTCCCGGATTAATTATACAAATTAATCAATTACATTATATTAGGGCTTTTTTCCATGTTTCTCAAATATTGCACCCAAGGCCAAATTCCATCAATCATACATATTAATTTCATTTTAGGGACCACTCATACACTTGGAATCCCAAAAATAGAAAACCCCTCTTTACACATTTCAAGCTTTGAAACCCTAATACCCAAAATTTCCCAACTTTAACATTAAATCAAAATGACTACATGTTTATGTCAAAGGCCAAACTATAAGTAGTTATCCCTACCTCAAGTGAAGAGACGCAAAGGAGATGATGAACCAACTTGAAAGTGCTCCAAACCTACAACTTTTTGGATCAAATGGAGGCCTTGTGTAGACGCGCCCGAAGCCCCGGGAGGGTGAGTCCCGTTCTGTCCATTTGGGGTTATTACAGCTCGGACTCTATGTTGTCACTGTTCTTAATCTTAAACCAAAGAGTCCAAACTGGCAAATCGTTTTGAGAAACAATGTTTTTAAGAGAAATGCCAAACATGGACTGCTTTGCCAGATACAGAGTCGCCACCTAAATATTTTTTAAATGGGAATTTAGGAAACCCTGACTCGGTGCCGAAGGCCACATGTCCGTCATCACGGAGTTGTCTCGGCTCGGGAGCTTGGGTACGATCGGGAAGGTCAGCTATGAGCACCCCTTTCGCCCGTCCGAAGACGGCCTCTACTAACCATATATCCGATTTGAAAACATTACGTGTTCTTATTCCATTTATTAGCCTAGAATACTATGTTATGCGCGCAGCAAACACGTATAGACTAGATTGCCTAATTTGGAAATAAGCATGCATATCCGTTCGGTTTTGAAAAAGTCTTTGGAATTTGCTACTCCTAAGTAGGCTAAATACGGATTTCAACGAGTTTTCATCCAAACAATCCAAACTCCACCCACAGGCATTTAAACATTTTAACACATAAGCACTTAGCCGCATGGCAGGCATACTGTCATGGTAACACTCACACGCATGCGGTGCTAAAGCATAAATACTTACATCGTACTCCGTGCCAAAACAGTAAACTAGTTAGCAAACATGCATGTCCTAGTTCATGTTAAAAATGGCTAATGCATCACAGGCAAAAATGTAATTAAAGTAGGCTCGGTTAACCTAAATATGGCATATGAGATGCAACCAATCGATTCACATATTCGATTTGGAATTTGAAATACGAATGCAGTTAGCTTGATGTACCGAGCCTAATGCATGCAATACAAATGCATGAATGCACGCATGCATAACATGAGGTATGCTAATTTCAAAAATGCCTTAATCTACCATCATAAACAGGTAAATAAAAGGGAAGAAAGAAGTGGGGATTGGAAGACATACACACACTCACCCACACTTATTACATCATTGCCCTCACTCGGAGGGTCCAAATAAATATTACAGTCCCAAATAATAAACAAATAAAATTATTACAAAATTTCCAATTAATTAAAAGAAAGGATGCAAAAGAAAGAAAAGGGTGGCCGCAGCAGCCTCTGCCTCGGGATGCGCGAATGATGCGTGCTCAGAAACCGGCTCGCCTGAAAAACCCGTACCATATCTGTGCCACCTCTGTTTACACTGCCCTGTCTTTCTGAAAGTCGCCAAAACCCTAGGACAGGTTCCTTGAATGTTGTAGAGTGCCACCGGCTTAACAGAATTCCCACCGGCACTCCAGGATTTCCATCGGCATTGTTTTGATTTATCGGCCATTCAAATATTGCCGGCCGGCACTGAATTCTGCCGGTCGGCAGAAACTTCCTGTAGAAGACAGTTTTGACAGCAAACAGAGAACAGACAGTGCATGGCATGGGGTTTTCAGGCACATGTGAGCATGGTCATGCTTCCTATCATGCTTTGAACTCAAAGAAGCATGACCCTCGATCCTCGAGCCATCAATGGTGCATGATAGCCCAAGGGACCAAATTTTCCACTTAATATAAAGATGCATGCAACATACAAATGAGATCCAAAGCCTTATCATGTCGAAGTCAAAGGCCCCGGCGACCGAGAGTTAAGGCGTGTTTCATCACTTGTAGTATGAACACTCCTTAACACTCACACTTGGTTTGACACCCCAAACCAAGTAATGTAATGCATGCTATGTAAATATGGTTCAAATGCAACATGATACCAATTACCCAAGTCATGGCAAATGTTATGGAATTATCATGACAAATATGC
Organism: Camellia sinensis; assembly: GCF_004153795.1. Taxonomy (NCBI): domain Eukaryota; kingdom Viridiplantae; phylum Streptophyta; class Magnoliopsida; order Ericales; family Theaceae; genus Camellia; species Camellia sinensis. The sequence goes on from NW_021025417.1 coordinate 527,708, forward strand.
AATGCTAAGCATGCAAGGTGCAAATGTGATGCAAACATGGACCGATTTGCCATAAGGTTAACATGGGACTACACATTAATGAAACAATTATACAACAAACATGAGGCAAGCATGCAAGAGGGCCTTGAATGGTAAAGGGGCAGGCCTTCACCCACCTCAAAACAGTGGCAAAAAGTGTCCAAAAAGTGGACCAATGCTCATGCCAACAAACAAACCAAAGGTCCTAAGGTTAAGGCACAAAAAGAGGCATTTTACTCCCACCAACATGACCACTCATGGCATGATCAAGACAAGTAAAAATAGAATTTTCCAGGCAAAATAGGACTCCAAACCCTCCTAATATGACAGCTAGGATGGCCCCCAAAGAGGTGTATGCACCAAGGCTCAAATGTAGGCATAAAAGGGCACACCCTCAAGGCACAAAAGGAACGATGAATGCAAGCATGCTAGCATGATTTGGGGACTGAAATAACATGGCAAACAACTTCAACTCATTAAAGTAGACCAACTAAGGCATGCTTGTGACTCATATACTTGAGGGCTCACAAGCCAAAATGCATAGTAACCATATCAAACATGTCAAACATGACCCAATGGATAACCAACAGACTTTAAGCATGGAAAAATAGTGCTAACATCTTCATGGAACCAAGCCAACACATGCACAAATCATGGTCTAAACACAAGGGACATTTCTAGGCCAAATGGAGCAATACAAAGCAAGTACTTTAAGCATGCAAAGAGAAATAAATCCGGCCAAAAAAAGAGGTCACACATGACCTAAGACACCCAAAAAACTTCTGAAATGAGGCCAGAAAGGATCAAGCACATATGTTACCTTTTAAGCCAAAAGTGAGGACAAAAAGAGAGACCAAGGGAGAGGGGTGTCCCTCCCCTATGCAAGACTTCAAACCACCTTCCTTACCACTGAAAATACACTGGTTTTTACGCAAGCAAAACATGCGTTCTACGCAGGTAATGAAATTAATATGCGGTCTACGCAATCAAAACATGCGGTCTACGCAGGTAATGAAATTAATTTGCGGTCTACGCAATCAAAACATGCGGTCTACGCAGGTAATGAAATTAATATGCATGACAATGCAAAAGTGGATGTGAGACAATGCAGATAGGTAAAAGACTATTGCAAGTTTGGGGAATATAAAGCAAGATGCTCACCCTTGAAGAACCTTTGAAGAACAAATGGTCCAACCCTCTTCTTTTGATCAAAATCAGTCCAAATACTCAAGAATCAACCCCCCATGTCCCTCAATCTCGGAGCTAGGTGTAATAGTGTGTGTAATGGTACAAAAGTAAGGTAAAAACATACTTTTGAGAGAAGGTCGAAAAGTGGTTCAAAAATGGCTTCCGTCGGACTGATATAATACACAGTCCGCTCGAGCGTGGAACGCCCCACTTGAGCGTCAGATACAGACTCACGCTTGAGCGTGAAAAGCGCCGCTCGAGCGTCGAATGCACACTTCCAGAAGTTCTGCAGACGAAGGTCCCCGCTCGAGGCGTGAAAGTGGATGCTCGACTGTCCGTTGACTTGCACGAAAAGTACTGAAGGTGGTATAATCTCGCTCGAGCATTAAACTGCCCGCTCGAGCGGAGGAGCAAATGCAAAGGTCCCAGTCGAGCGTCAAAAGCCCCGCTCGAGTGTGAAGGCCAAAATTTGGGCATAAACTATTTGTTTCTAAACACAACCAACCTGTTTCAAACTTGCTCAACACAACCCAAAAATCAAGTACAAGGAGTAAAGGATGGAAACGAGAATAAGACAACAACACAGATCCACGAAACCGAGTCTGGAATTCAATAAACAATGAAAGGAAAATCGGGATCGCTATACGCGTTGTGATTCACGTGGTATATTTGGTTACTCAAAACCATTATCGGGTGAATGGGAAATTGAAGCCAAAGTAAGTTTCATAGAAATAGAGTTTTTAGTGGAAATTCCTTAAAGGTATGGTTTAAGGCTTGTCCTACATTAATTTAGTGGGCATACTTTGAGTGGGTTTAGAAGGCTTGAGTTTGGAACTTGGGATAGGCCCCAAGGGTCACCCAAGTTTTGTAGAGAAGGAGATTATGAGCAAAGCGGGCTAGACCCATTGGACCCAAAATAAACACACGCATGCGCCGTCCATCCTTTCGGTCAGGCAGGCTAGGCTTGTCCGGCCCAATACCTATCTTTTTGGACCAAAAACATTTGAATTTTATTTTTCTAAAATTAAATTTTAATTTTTTGGAATTTGAATTTCGAAAATTAATTCAAAATTGGCTCCGGTTTTATTTTTTCTACCCGAACAGTTTCAAATATGTTCAATACAGTTTTTATTGCACGCAAAATAAACACACGTGCACGCCATTTGTCCGTCCGATTGGGCGGGCTGGGCTTGGGGTTTGGTTGGGCTTGTTCGGCCAATACCTATCTTTTTGGGCCAAAAACATTTGAATTTTATTTTTCTAAAATTTAATTCTAATTTTTTGGAATTTGAATTTCGAAAATTAATTTCAAAATTGGCTTCGATTTTATTTTCCCCACCTGGACAGATTTAAATCTGTTCAATACAGTTTTTATCTGTTCAAAATTTGAACCCAACAGATTTGTATCTGTTTATTCAAACCGAACAGGTAACATCCCTGTTCAAACAGGTTTTGCACCTGTTTAATTCAAACCATACAGTCACAAATTTGCCTATATAAAGGCAGTCCCTCATTTGGATTTTTCATTCCATTTTTCGTTCTTCTCTGCTGTCATTCATATCTACATTTTGCTGCTTATTTTCTTGTGAGAAAGTGTATAAACACAAAGTGTATTCGTTGTGCAAACAGTTTGTAGTGCTGTTACTGCTTGTTGTTGATCATTTTATCTTGGAAGACAGACGTCCATATTCTGAAAGCACCGTGGAGAAGACGAATCTGTCTTAAAGATACAGTGTTAAACACTGGACTTGATCAGGAAATTTGTTCAAGAAATTAATTTGGTAAGTTATTAATTTACTTTCTGTTTTATTATTTTTCTACTTAATATTTTGATTTTGTTTTTGTAACAAAATAAAAATCTGTTTTATTTATTTTATTTTATTTTATGGTTTGATTTTTGTAATCAAACAATCTCTCTCTTTTCTTTTATTTCTTTTGTATTCCATTTGTTGCTAAGTGCACAAATATAATTTATTTTTAAATACAGTGAAGATTGTCCAACTCATACTCAAATTTTTGATACAGTAATATTACAAATTCAGACTTAATTACTCACAAGTTATTTAGAATTATCATTTTGAGATTTAGATTTATTCTACACATGAATATTACACTACACAAATTCATTTGGGTCTAGGTTGTCTCTAGTTAGTGGGCCCACTTTTGAGTTTCATTTTGATAATCTGAATCGTTCACATTTTAAGGTTCGTCGAACATGTGGTTATCACCTTCTACTCGACTTGATTTTTTACATGGATGATGTGCTCGACGAACTCAAAAATATAAACGATTTAAATAATCTTAGTGAAGCCCAAAAATAAGCCCACTAGCCAGACTAGACAATCCAATCTTGATCTATAACTTTAGACAAACTGAACTCAATTCTTTTTTGAATATTTTTCTTTTTAAATATGTGGCGAAATAAAAGATATTTATATTCAAGAAGATGATACTGTTTTCCTCCAAGACAACCGCCAACTACTTGGATGGTGTAATGCTATAATTTTCATGACTTTAATGCTATCTTAGATAAGTTGGTCAATTGATACATTCAAAAATATCAACGAGAATAATTGGGTTCATAGAATTATTCTCATTGATGTTTATGGATGTATCAATTGACTGACTTGTGATTACGGCTGAGTAAGGAATCCGTAAAATCCGTAATCCGATCCAGTCCAGTCCAATCCGGTAGATTTGGATTGGTTTTTTGAATCCATGGTTCGGTTCCAAATTGAAGAATTAAAAATCCGTAGTCCACGGATTAGTTCCGGATTGAACCCCACGGTTCCAAATTGAAACCGATCTAGACCGTATACAAATAGTCTATATTTTTATTATACATCCTCCCCCATAATATCTTCTCTTATTTCATATAAAACCTAAACTCAAACCTAAAGCCGCATAATATCTTCTTTTATTACTTTTGTTTGTTAGTTTTTAGTTTTAACTTGTAATGGTCTAAATACTTATGGTGAAACCAGTTTTCTTATGGTTGTTTAAATTCTAGAATAGTATGTCACTATTATAGAAAGACATGTTGCTATTGTGGAACAAATATAGCGCTATGTTTATGTTTTTATGAAATTAAAGTGTTATACATATATTTTTTTGTTATTTAATTTTATGAATCCGTGGTCCTAAACCGATCCAATCTGTGTTTAAATGAATTGGTTCGGATTGGTTCCATGATTTAAACGGATTGGAGTGGTTCCAATTTTTCAGAAACCGTAGATAACGGATTGGTCCTGATTTTATCCCAATCTGGTCCAATCCGGACTATGTTCACCCCTACTTGTGATGACGTTAAAGCTATCTTAAAAAAGTCAATTAACTGATGTATCCACAAACATCAACAAAAATAATTGACTGACTTGACTATTATAGTTTTAAAGTCATGAAAATTATAACAATGTATCTTTTAAGTCGTTGGTGGTTGTCTTGGTGGAAAAAAGTATCACCTTCTTAAATATAAATATATTTTATTTTACTACATATTTTAACAAAAAAAAAAATACTCAACACCTTATCTCGAATGAAAATATATGGACAATATTCATTTTTACCATGATTGGTAAAATACTAACTTCAATGCTCTAAACTCTACTTTCTAGATTAAATTTCATGTGAGTAACTAAAATTATTCAACAAAAATTCAGTTTGACTTACAATATTGTAGTATGATAGATTTCCATCTCAAAAAAAAAAAAAAAAAAAAATTTAAATGAATTGGTTCGGATTGGTTCCATGATTTAAACGGATTGGAGTGGTTCCAATTTTTCAGAAACCGTAGATAACGGATTGGTCCTGATTTTATCCCAATCTGGTCCAATCCGGACTATGTTCACCCCTACTTGTGATGACGTTAAAGCTATCTTAAAAAAGTCAATTAACTGATGTATCCACAAACATCAACAAAAATAATTGACTGACTTGACTATTATAGTTTTAAAGTCATGAAAATTATAACAATGTATCTTTTAAGTCGTTGGTGGTTGTCTTGGTGGAAAAAAGTATCACCTTCTTAAATATAAATATATTTTATTTTACTACATATTTTAACAAAAAAAAAAATACTCAACACCTTATCTCGAATGAAAATATATGGACAATATTCATTTTTACCATGATTGGTAAAATACTAACTTCAATGCTCTAAACTCTACTTTCTAGATTAAATTTCATGTGAGTAACTAAAATTATTCAACTAAAATTCAGTTTGACTCACAATATTGTAGTATGATAGATTTCCATCTCAAAAAAAAAAAAAATAAAATAAAAAATGTTCAGAATATTATATCAATAATGTATAATGATTTTTTTTTTTTAATACGTATCCTTATGATTTGAATAAATCTTAATCTTTGATAGAAAATTCTGAATGGTTTTCCAATTATTTTTTTCTTCTCAATTTATAGTCCCACTTTGGAAAGAAATAATTCAATGTGGGGTTGGTAGGTGCTCACCCTAATTTGTTGATGAGGTTGATAATCAATATCAGTTGACTAATTTGTGGGGTTGGTATTGGACTGACTCAATGAGGTTGATAATCAATATCAATTGACTGACTTGTGGGGTTGGTAGCTGACTGACCCCAAGTTGGTGGTCGTATCTTGGAGGAAAAGTTGTCACTTTTTTCTTTAAAAATATCTATAATTTTGTCATATCTTAAAAAAAAAATTTATTCAAAAATTTATCTGGAACTAAAAAATATAGATAAGATTCATTTTCATTATGACTAATAAAATACTAACTAAGATTTATTTTCATTATGACTAATAAAATACTAACTTTAAATCTATGCCTTACACTCTATTTTCTATATTAAAGCCAAGTTTGGCATAACCTAAATAATACAAAAAGTCAAAAAGTTACTATCTTATTTAAGTCATATCATCTTATTTAAATCACATCACCTCTCTAGCACATCACATTAAACCCAACCCAAATCCAACCCATATAAACCAATAAGTCAAAAAGTGCACTTTTTCAGAACATCCCAAACCAACCCTAAATTTTGAGAGTAACTAAAATTATTCAAGCAATTTGTTACGTCTTTTTATTGGACAATTTACACTAGGTAAATTATAGGTATTTTGAATAGGTAAATTATAGGTATTTTGTTGAAAATGATAAATTATAGGTATTTTGTTTAATGCTACAACCTACTTGGATGGTGTAATGCTATAATTTTCATAACTTTAATGCTATCTTAGATAAGTTGGTCGATTGATACATTCAAAAATATCAACGAGAATAATTGGGTTCATAGAATTATTCTCATTATTGTTTATGGATGCATCAGTTGACTGACTTGTGACGATGTTAAAGCTATCTTAGAGGAGTCAATCAACTGATACATCCATAAACGTCAACGAGAATAATTGACTGACTTGTCTAAGATAGATTTAAAGTCATGAGAATTATAGCAATGCATCTTTCAAGTCGTTGGTGGTTGTCTTGGAGGAAAAAAGTATTACCTTCTTGAATATAAATATCTTTTGTTTTGTCACATATTAAAAAAAATTATTGAAAAATTTATCTCGAATGAAAATATATGGACAAGATTCATTTATTGATAAAATACTAACTTCAAATCTATCCTCTCCAAACTCTACTTTCTAGTTTAAATTTTGTGTAACTAAATTATTCTATCAAGATTCAGTTTGACTTACAATGTTATAATATGATCTATGTCGGTCTAAAAAAAGTGTTCAGAATATTAGATCATTATGAAATTTTTTCAGATCTTAGAGCATCTCTAATGACAAATGCTATAATAGCATTGCCATTGCTATAATTTGGCAATCTACAGTACTAAATTATCAAATTATTGCAATGGTGCTCCAACCCTCTGTTATAACCCCTATTTGATCTCTCTCCCTTTGTTCTATCTTCGATTTCTCTCTCTCTCTCTCTCTCTTCCCGTTCTAACCCTCTTCTCCAACGATCTAAACCCTAACGAAAATGATCCAAACCCGAAACCCTAACGAAGATAATCCAAACACGAAGACGAAGAAGATGAAGCCAAAGCCCTAACGAAGACAATCCAAACACGAAGACGAACAAGATGAGGTCGAAGCATCTTCAAATTCCAAGTATTTTTTATTATCAATTTGCTAGAATTCAACTTTTTTTTTCTTTTTTCTTTTTCCTAGAGATTGCTTCAAATTCCTGAAATTTTGATTGATTGAGATTCCTGAAATTTGCTGACATTGAAATTTGCTGAAATTCTTGAAATTGGATTGATATTCTTTGAAATAAATATAATTTTTTTTTCCTCGATTTTGAAATTTAGTTTTAGAATTTATTTTTTTGGTTGTTTTATTTTTTGGTGAATTTTGTTTTTGTTCTGGAAGTTTTTGCTGGAAAGGATGATGAGAAAGAGAGGGAGAAAGAGAGGAAACAGTTGGTTTTGGTGAACCTCTTTTGACCCACAACTGCTATAAAATGATTTTGGCAACTCCAATGGCAAACTATTGGCGATACTTATGATTTGAATTATGAATGATTTTCTTATTTTTTTTCCCTTTCTGAATTTATAAACCCACTTGGAAAGAAATAATTCAATGTGGGGTTGGTAGGTGCTCACTCTAGTTTGTTGAAGAGGTTGATGCATCAGTTGACTGACTTGTGACTTAATTGTCATGCACCATCCAAGTCGGTGGTCGTCATCTTCGAAGAAAAGTTGTCTTTATAAAAATATCTTTAATTTTGTCATACATTGAAAAAAATTATTCAAAAATTTATCTAGAATTAAAATGTATAGATAAGATTGATTTTCATGATGATTGATAAAATACTAATTTTAAATCTATGTCCTATCCTCTTGGTGAACCTCTTTTGACCCACAACTGCTATAAAATGATTTTGGCAACTCCAATGGCAAACTATTGGCGATACTTATGATTTGAATTATGAATGATTTTCTTATTTTTTTTCCCTTTCTGAATTTATAAACCCACTTGGAAAGAAATAATTCAATGTAGGGTTGGTAGGTGCTCACTCTAGTTTGTTGATGAGGTTGATGCATCAGTTGACTGACTTGTGACTTAAAGTCACGAGAATTAATTGTCATGCACCATCCAAGTCGGTGGTCGTCATCTTCGAAGAAAAGTTGTCTTTATGAAAATATCTTTAATTTTGTCATACATTGAAAAAAAATTATTCAAAAATTTATCTAAAATTAAAATGTATACAAAAGATTGATTTTCATGATGATTGATAAAATACTAATTTTAAATCTATGTCCTATCCTCTATTTTTTATATTAAATTTTGTGGGTAATTAAAATTATTCAATCAATTTGTCATGTCTTTTTATAGGACAAAAAACACTAGTAGTCTTTATTTTTCTGCTTGTATCATTTTGGTTTTTATATTTTTAATTGGTTCAATTTTGACCTTTAATTTTTAATTTTTAATTTTTTTTTGTTAATTTGATTCAATTAATAATGTCGTTAATGTTTTTGACAAAAAATATCACTAAATTAGTTGAAATTAACTCACTGAATTAAGTTCATAATTTTACACTTAAAAATATTGTGCATTTTTTATAAGAAAAAATGTTATAAATTATAATCAATTGCACCAAATTCAAATAAAATCATAAATTTAAAATCTAAATTAAAATTATTGAGTCCAAGTCACAGTCTGCCCCCTTCTATATTGCAACTGGAACTTGCATTTCCTCAATGTAGTAGATGATACTGCTATAAGATCCACCATCCTGTGTGATCCTATTTCCAATTACATTGTCTTGTGTGCCTTTGAGAACTAGATGAAGTTCAATATGAGGAAATTCTCCACTATTGGACTCCTCCTAGTTGTTTTTCTTTTCAATGAAAGAACATTGTCCTGTTTGAGCAATGCTTCAACCATTGGTTGCATAGAAGAAGAGAGACAAGCTCTTCAACGTTCAAAGATAGTTTCATAGACTATGCATGTCGACTATCATCTTGGCATGGTGTCACAGGCCGACTCCTTTAGAGGCGCAGCGGATCAATTTTTCGCTCGTGTGGCGCTCAATCTCCACCAAGTTTAAGCCCTCCATAGCTCATTGACAAATCGAGGGTTGATGGTCTCACCCGTTTGAACATTAGGGCCCAATGCTTTGTCAAGCAAAACAACTTCACAAGGAAGCTCCGTCTTTACCAGGATGCCACAAGTAGGCCTAACACCTCAAGTGCACCAAGCACGGCATAAGTCGCTTCATAGCGCCAAGCTTACCTCAAGCAAGGTGCTCGCCCAACTTAGGTTTATGTCATCAAGGTGCCTAGCCACACAACAATATGCTAGCGAAGGTCCTTAACTTAGTCGACAAGCCAACATTGCATGTTAGGTCTTTGATAGCATCTCGAAGTGTCGTAGGGTCAAGCATGCCTCAATAGATGCATATTGGATGGCCACTTGGTCATGCGACGCCCACAAGCCACCGAGGGTCAATCTCTTGCCCACGACGTAATCCTCGTGCCAACACGGGTGTTAGATTCTGCCTAAGGCTATTGCGCACCTTAGCGTTGCACCACCGTGTAGCATGAGTAAGGCAACGACTTAATCCGTAGCTTGTTTGTAGCATAATGTAGTCCCTCAATAGACTTAGTCAATACATAGCTTCATGCTTTCATTCGATAGCCCACATATGCGGTTTTGCCTTCCAACCGCTTATCTTAAGCCACGGGATCCTCTCGCGCAAGGTTGAACCTAAACCAAGCACTTGAGTTGGCACATGAGGCCTTTGGTGGTGCCTTGATAGCCCATTCGGTCCAAAACGAGTCCCAAAGATGCCATATTGCGTGGCATAATGGAAGCAACGTAGTGAACCTCTCCCTCGGGAGGACACGCGCAGTGCTTACATTATTGCACCGCCCACGGGGCTCCCAAACCGATGTGGAGACTCTAGACACCCCTCTGGATGCCTAAAGCCCGCCCTTGAGTTGTCCCAAGGTTGCTCACTTGAAGTCCAGTTTGGGCGGGGAGATAGGTAGGTAGCACACCTTGTCCCCTTATATATGCTTGTTAAGCAATTTGCCCTCTAGCAGGAGGAAACATCAATATGTCCGAGGAGTCATAATGATTTTTCATAAATTCCACAAGTTGAGAAAAATCACAAAACTTGGTCGGGAAAACACTTCCCCCAAGACCTCTTTACAGTAAAAATTTCAACCCGAAACTCCTTCGTTTGAATGTCCAAACAATGCGCCAAAATTCTGCAATGTTGGTTGCCATTGCTGGCTACTGGCAGCGCTGGTTGGCTATTAGTGGCCTACATGCCTTGGGCTGCTTGGGGCCAATGTTAGGCCACGTTGGGGCACTTCCAACAGCCACTCTGGAGCACTCAAATGGCCATACCACCGCGAGCGAAACGTCACAGAGTTAGCCTTGCAAGGCAACCCGTGACACATGGCCAAGATTGTTGCAGTTGGAAAAGAGTACAATGTGATGAAATTACTAGCCAGGTTGTTGGGCTTGATCTCAGTGAAAAGTTCTACTCACTTGAGTAGAGCTTTTCTGTTGTGTTAGTGGCTAATGAAGTGCACTCTTGTTTGCTTCAATCGAAATATCTGAATCACTTGGACTTAAGCGGAACCTCTTTTAACAGAAACCCAACCCCAAAGTTGTTTGGATCGATGGCACGACTAAGGTATCTCAATCTGTCTTATGCAGCATTCAGTGGAATAGTTCCCCATCATCTTGGAAATCTTTCAAGCTTGCGTGTTCTTGATCTTAATTTTAATTTTGAAGTAACAATAGATGATTTCACATGGGTTTATCGCCTTTCATCATTGCAATACCTCGACTTGAGTTACATCAATCTTAGTCAAATGCAAAGTTTACACAAAGTGCTAAACATGATTCCTTGTTTACTAGAGTTGCATTTATCATATTGTGGACTTGATAACATTCATTTATCTCATATGCATGTGAATTCTACTATTTCTAATGTTCAATACTTAGACCTTAGTTTTAATTCATTTGAAGGAGAACTTCCGAGTCACTTCAGGAACATGACTTCTTTAAGAGTCCTTGATCTTTTTGGTAATCAGTTTAATTCTTCTATACCTCTCTATCTGGAAAAGCTTAAGAGCCTTGAACATCTCAATCTTGGCTACAATGCATTTCATGACGTTGGTGCGATGTTGAGTTTAATGTCAAATCAATGTAGTTGAGATCATTTGATATGAGTGGCAACAGATTTGACAAAGAAATGTTCATTTCTTATGGAAATTTGTCTAGTTGCACCACGTACAATTTAGAGACATTGTGTTCAAGAGGTAATAGTTTCATTGGTCATTTATCAAATTGGGTGGGACAACTTGAGCATTTGAAATACCTTGATCTTTCAGATAACTAGTTTAATGGTCTGATTCCAACATCGTTGGTACAACTTAAGCATTTGAAATACCTTGATCTTTCAGGTAACTTGTTTAACGGTCTGATTCCAACATGGTTGGGAAGAATGTCACCATTGCATAATTTAATCCTCGGTTGTAATCAATTTATTGGGGTCATCCCACCGTCGCTAGGGAACCTATCAGCCTTTAGCATACTAGATCTTTCAGTTAACTTGTTTAATGGTTCGATTCCAGCATGGTTGGGAAGAATGTCACGCTCGTATAATTTAATCCTCGGTGGTAATCAATTTATTGGGGTCATCTCACTGTCTCTAGGGAACCTATTAGCCTTGAGAATACTAGATCTTTCTTACAATAAGGGGCCATTTGGAAACTTCTAAAAAAGTGAAAAAGCTAGCTTTTTACTTATTTTAAATTGCATCACCTCTTACATAAAAAAGTCAAATTTTAACCATTTTTTCAAAATACCCCTAAGTTAAATGGGACCATTTCTGTTTTTTTTAGAAATTATTTAGGGATAAATGAAATTTAAAATGAAGGTTCTCATGTCATGTTAGTAATTTTTGTTTGATTATATTAATAATGGAATAAAATTGATTAAAATCAAATAATTTAAATATAAAATTAATATTATTAAAAAATCAAAATTAAACTGAATTTTAAGTAATAGCACGAAAGATAAAATAACATTTTTTATTTCATAAAATAAATGAGCATTTTATATGTGTCGTAGTTATCTTGTCTAACTTCTAATTATGAAAAGTTTTCACTTTTGTTATTATAGTTTTAAATTAAATAATTTAGTGCCTGCACTTTAAATTCGTTTCATGATTTAGTTTTTCCATCTAAAATTTTGTTAATTTTTTTTATGTGTACATCTTAGAAAGATGATGAGTATTTTAAAATAGTTAACTTTAACTTTTAACTTAAATGAAAAAACTAAATCAAATTTAAATTTAAAATTTAAAGATCAAATTATTGAGTTAATAAGTCTCTGTGTTAACCAACAACAAATTAGAATATGACCAACCAACCCACTTTCTATTTGCTTCTTCCTCCTTTCCTCCTCTATCGGGATAAATTCTTACAGCAAGATAGTAATTTTTTTTTTTTCAAACAATAATAGATAATTTGGGGGAATTAACAAATCAGTTGAAAGTTGGAAAAAAAAAATTCAAATTAATGTTAAAGTTTACAAATTTTAATTATTAAATTCATAAATTTTTCCAAGTGTTTTTAATTATTTTTTAAAAGTTACCTTGATTTGTAATTTCCCGTAAAATTTGAAGTACAGATCATTTTATCACAATTTGAAATACAAAAATTTCGCATTTAGTGAGAAACCTATTAAATGTGTGGGTTTCCTTTTATGTGGAGTTCAGTATTTTTATTTTAAAGTCTATTGATCATTTACATTATTTTTAGTTGCTTCAACCTTACTTAAAAAGAGGTCAACCAAGTCCTATTGAACTTATGAAATTTATTATAATTTTACCAAATCTTAGAAGATGCAAGTATAATTTGCCTTTTCATTTAGATAGTGTGTAGTCTTATTATTAGTTAGTGGTAACAGATGATTAAACGGAACACTGCCTCTAGCATCATAGAAGAAAGAGTTTTAAATTTGATTTGCTATGATGATTTTTTTATTATACTTAATGGATTATTATTAAATTTGTTTGATGGATATATTTTGATTTATAATATAAATTGTTTGGTGGTTTTTTTTTTTTTTTTTTTTTTTTTTTTTTTTGTAGAGTGGTGTATAATAGCTAGTTGATTTAGTGACGAATTTTTTAGTCATTTGTACTTGTTATTATGACAAAGTGATTATTCATTACTAATAAATATTTTTTGTGACAAAATTTATTGTAGCATATATATGAAAGTTTTCATTAATTTTGTTGTTTGGTGACTAAAAATTTTGTCACGTGTACATATTTTTGCAACGAAATATACTTTGTCATCCATGTCTGACTTTTGGAGATAAAAAAATTCGTCAACTTTACATCTTATTATGGAGAAATTTTTTCCTCATCAATGATCAACATATGTGACAAATTTATTCGTCAACTAAAATTATAAATATGGTACTGAATAACTATTTGGTGATGAAAATGAGGATTTTTGGCGACAAAATGTGATTTTATTGGTGACAAAAAATTTCGTCACTAAAGTAATTTCATTGGTGACGAAATTATTTTTCATCACGGCAATTTTTAGTGACAAACATTCAATGACGAAATCGGTGAGAAAAATATTTCCCCACAAATATCTGTAGTGACAAAATTAGCTATTTGGAGACAAAAAAAAATTGTTATTCGAAACCCAACTTGTTGTAGTGTTTTTTTCAGGGTTAAAATCTCAACTTAATCAACATGTTATAATTTATTGGGTCCATTATAGATTCTGTTTTGATGGTTCAAATGGTTTATTTTGTAGAGTCTTGTGTATCTATTTGATAATCGTAATATTTTATTTTATCACATTTGTCTTTAAAAAAGTGAATGACAAATATACTCTTAAAAATAGATCATTTATTTTTTTAGAGATAAATACAATAAAATGAAAATGTTAAAATTATCGAATTGAGTTAATTTTTTTTAAGGTTATTATACAAAGAGAATAACATTAACATTTGGTGAACTCACACAAGCCTTGACATAATGCTCAAATTTAGATTTTAAACTTAAAAGAATTTATATTAAAAATAAATAAATATTTATATATGTGCACAAATTTATTTGAAATAATCCTTACTATATTTTGAATGAATTAAAATTACACTTTAAATTATCTATGCATATTTTTGTTTTGTTTTGTTTTGTTTTGTTTTTTTTTAATTTTGTTTTTTTTGAAATACCTTCACCCTAAAAAGCATACCAATCATAACCATACAGCAAGGAATAGTTAGTCATTCAACAACTAGCTAGATATAATTCTACGAGAAAATATTATTTTGACTTTTAAATTATTACTCAAAATTAATTTAATCTCTGTTATTTTAATAATATCAATTTTATATTTAAATTATTTGTTTTTGCATTAATTTTACTCTCACTGTCAATTATTGTCTATAGTTAAATGGAAGTTGCTAATATGGCATTCAGACTTCAATTGAAGTTTCATTTTACCCCTGAAACTATCCTCAAAATATTAATTAGACAATTGAATAAGACAAAATTTGGAGGTCTGAGTGATATTTTAGAGATGATTTGGGAATAAAATGAAATTTCAAATCAAATTTGGGTGCTATGTCACCAACTTTCGTTTGAAAAATACAAACGTCAATTAACAAAGGTGATAGGCAGTGGTAGCGGCACTACAAGAAAATGGGGCTTAAAAGACAGAACTATTTGCGACGGTACACTTGCTGTCGCAAAAAGTGACTTTTTGCGACGGTAAAAAAATACCGTCTCAAAAAACAGAGTATTTGCGACGGTAAAAAATGCCGTCTCAAAAAACCCTACATATAGTAATATCATGGGGTGGTTTGGGATGTTTTAAATAAGTGCATTTTTTGACTTCTTATATATAAAAAAAATGTGTAAGAAAGTAGAGAAAATGGATAGAAAAGTAGAAATGAGATGTTGATAGATATTGATTACTGTGATCCAAATAAGTACATGTATGCAAAAAAAAGTGCACCTTTTTAGTGCATGCCAAACACCTACCAAATTTATGAACTTTCTAAGGGAAAAAATAGAAAGAAGTGCACTTAAACAACTACAATACAACCACCCATCCATCCATGCAAACACTACAAAAACAGCGAAGGGAAGAACGCAAATTATTGTGATTTCATTTGCCATTCTACTTATTAAATTGAGCCACTCTCACTGTTATAGCTGCTAGTACATTCTCTTTGGTCATATCAACGAATCGAAAATAAGCATGTCTCCAGTTCTTCTTGAACAACAAAACTCCAATAACTCTCCATAACCTTAGGGCATAGCCACTCATTATAACCAAGTAAAACCATACCTTTTTAGACTCGCCTCTTTCATTTGTTTCTTCATGACTTGTGTATGTCGGAGGAGGTTAAGAATGTCTGTCAATAGAGCATTTCTTTGGTATAAAAGCTCCACAAAGTTCACTATTGCCAACGCAAATAGAAGGGTCATCAAGAGTTTTAAGCTGATTTCTTGTTGGAATGCGTCCTGAGAGGTTATTGTATGATAAGTTCAAGTGGCCCATAAAACTCAAATTTGGCATGCTCTCTGGAATTGTGCCTGAAAGTTGATTGTTAGAGAAATTAAGAGATTCTAACGACTTTAAACCACCGATATTCTTAGGGATGCTTTCTGTCAAATTATTATGCGATAAATTAAGTCCAAGCAAAACTGAAAAAAGTGGGAGATCTTCAGGGATTGTTCTAGTCAAATTATTTCTTGAAAGATCCATGTTCACTAGATATACTAGCGTAGTGCTGTATTCTAGTTCAATTCCGTGCATGACTTGTATCATGTTCACATATTTCTATCAAGCAAACTCAAATAAGACAGATTCACCATTCAAGACCATACTAGTAAGATTGCCAAAACAACGAGGGGTGGTTTTTTTAGGTTATTGTTTGCAAGGTCTATGATTCAGAGACCTAACAGTTGGCATAACTGTGAAGGAATCATGTCATTGAACATATTGCTGTGCAATCTCAGAATTCTCAAGGATTCTAATTCTCCAATCCATTCAGGTATGTTTCCAAAGAAACCATTCTCACCAAGATCCAAAACTAATAAATGTGTGCAATTTCTCAAACCCAAAGGAAGCTCTCCATAAAGACTATTGTTATTCAACTGTAACCAATACAGTCCAGATAAATGTCCAATAAAGCTTGGAATAATCCCTGAAAGGTTGTTAGATGAAAATTTATAACCCGTGGATTTGGAATTTCCCATGAAACTCCTCGACCCTAAGGAAGATTTCTAAATAACATATTCTTAGAGAGATCTAGTTCATTCAAAGTCACTATTTTGCACAATGAATGAGGTATCAAACCATTTATCAAATCGTCAGTTAGTAAGAAACTCTCTAAAGTAGGCGTCATATCGCCAATATTTTGTGGAAGGGGTCCTGAGATATAGTTATGGTAGAGCTCAACTTTGTATTGGTCAATTACCAAATTGGATGGGACAACTTAAGCATTTGAGATACCTTGATCTTTCAAGTAACTTGTTTAATAGTCTGATTCCAACATCGTTGGTACAACTTAAGCATTTGCAATACCTTGATATTTCAAGTAACTCATTTTATTTGATTCCATCATGGTTGGGAAGAATGTCAACCATGCATAATTTAATCCTCAGTGATAATTATTTTGTTGGGGTCATCCCACCGTCACTAGGGAACCTATCAGCCTTAAGAGTACTAGATCTTTCTCACAATAAGTTAAATGGTACCATTCCTGTTTCTATTGGACAATTATCAAATCTCAAGATCTTAGATCTCTCTTTTAATTCCCTGGAAGGCGTAGTACTTTTTGAAACTCATTTTGCCAACCTCTTAATGTTGGACGAATTGAGAACAAGGTATGCCTTCTTGACATTGAAGGTGAGATCTGATTGGATACATCCTTTTCAATTGAAATCCATTCTAATGAGGTCCTGCAGAGTAGGGATTCAATTTCCTCAATGGCTTCTAACACAAAAGAAAGTTGTTGAATTGGATCTTTCCAATACTAGTATATCAGGAACCCTTCCTAAATGGCTTCATGACATGCCTATCTTGGAATTATATCTCTCTCATAACCATATCAGTGGGACCATTTTGAAATTTCCTTCCATGGTGAACATAGTTGATCTCTCCCATAATTATATCCCAGGACTCATTCCACAAAATATTGGCGATATGGTGCCTACTTTAGAGAGTTTCTTACTAGATGACAATTTGATAAATGATTTGATACCCAATTCATTGTGCAAAATTGTGACTTTAAATGAACTAGATCTCTCTAAGAATATGTTATTTGGAAATCTTCCTCAGTATCAGGGAGTTTCAGGGGAAATCCCAAATATACGGGTTATAAAATTTTCATCTAACAACCTTTCAAGGATTATTCCAAGCTTTATTGGACATTTGTCTGGACTGTATTGGTTACAATTGAATAACAATAGTCTTTATGGAGAGCTTCTTTTGGGTTTGAGAAATTGCACATGTTTATTAGGTTTGGATCTTAGTGAGAATGGATTCTCTGGAAACATACCTGGATGGATTGGAGAACCAGAATCCTTGAAAATTCTGAGATTTCACAACAATATGTTCAATGGCATGATTCCTTCACAGTTATGCCAATTGTTAGGTCTCCAAATCATAGACCTTGCAAACAATAACTTAGAAAAATCCATCTCTTTTTGTTTTGGAAATCTTATTGGCATGATCTTGAATGGTGAATGTTTTGGAATTGAGGTACTGGAATGGTCAAATGAGAACATGATACAGACAATGCACGAAAATGAAGTCGAATACAGTACTACACTATTATGTCTAGTGAACATGGATCTTTCGAGGAATAATTTGACTGGAACGATCCCTGAAGAGCTCTCACTTCTTTCAAGTTTGCTTAGGCTTAATTTATCGCATAATAATTTGACAAGAAGCATTCCAATTTGACAAGACGCATTCCTAAGAATATTGGTAGCTTAAAGTCATTAGAATCTCTTGATTTCTCTAACAATCAACTTTTAGGCACAATTCCAGAGAGCATGTCAAATTTGAGTTTTATGAGCCACTTGAACTTACCATACAATAACCTCTCAGGACGCATTCCAACAGGAAATCAGCTCCAAACTCTTAATGACCCTTCTATTTACGTTGGTAATATTGTACATCGTGGAGCTTTTGTACTAAAGAAATGCTCTATTGATGGACATTCTCAACCTTCTCCGATATCTACAAGTCATGAAGAAACATATGAAGGAGATGAGTTGAAAAAGGTATGGTTTTACTTGGTTATAATGAGTGGCTACGCCACAGGGTTATGGAGAGTTATTGGAGTTTTGTTGTTCAAGAAGAACTAGAGACATGCTTATTTTCGATTTGTTGATAGGACCAAAGAGAATGTACTGGCAGCTATAGCAGTGAGAGCGGCTCAATTTAATAAGTAGAATGGCAAGTGAAATCACAATGATTTGCTTTTTTCCCTTCTCTGTCTTTGTAGTGTGATTAAGGCCCAAATGTACATCATTGAGGTCGTTAATTATAATCTCTTAACTTCACTTGCTGGTCAAACTGTATATTTTATGTGTGCTGAGTGTCAATCAGGTTATACATCGTCGGAGCATAAAATGAGCTAAAAGACAGAATTTGGGCAGAGTTGACTTTCCCGCACGTGCGTTGACTTTTTCGCACGTGCGTTGACTTTTTCGCACGTGCGTTGACTTTTTCTGGGAAAGTCAAACCGACGTTTTAAACCTGTTTGGACGAGATTGGAAGTATAAAAAGGCAAGTAAAAGGCTGGATTAGGGGTCTGAAATTGTTTGGACCTAAAGAGAGAGGCTAGGGTTTGAAAAAAAGGAAGAAACAAGAAGCTTCAAAGATGTCTCCCATGGTGGTTCCTTCTCCATCTACCTCCGCCCACTCCTCCATGAGTGGCTATTCTCCTTTTCTAGGGTTTTGAAGAAACCCTAGCCATGTAATAGGTTTTTCTTTTTTGATTTTATATTATGTAAAGGTTTAAACTATTGTATGGTGTTTTAGAAATTCTTTATATATAATTTTCATTTTCTTTTCAAATATTTGACTTTCTGTGATTGTTGAATATTATCCATACATGAGTTTTCTATTTCTTCACATTCAAGGTATGGGACGAACCATGCTACGAGGAACGAGTCGTATCACTACCCTAGTTTAGAGTGAACGATTCGTATTACTTGAGATGGTTCGTGCTCGTACATTGAATGTGATGATCTTCTTGTTAAATGCTTTGAGCTTGTAGTTGCGAAGCATTAATCCGTTCAAACCATAGCATAATTAATTTCAATTGGAAACCCTAATTATGTGGTTAGTGGTGAATTCTCTACCCTAGGATTTTTTCCTAATTCAGTAAATCCAATTTCATTTATTATTGATAATTTAATTCCTTAGTTTAATTTATTTGTTATTAAATTAGGTTATGATCATTAAATCTTTTTATCAAAATTAATTTAGGAATTTAACAATTAAATTAGTTTAATTTCACAATAGTCCCTATGGATCGATACTTGGACTTGCCATTATTCTGATTGAATTTGATATAGTTTAGTACTTAATTTTGGTGTGTTCAACGACCCATCAAATTTTGGCGCCGTTGCCGGGGACTTCTGGCGAAATTAGTTAATTTAAAGTTACATTCTTATTTTAATTTTTAGTTTAGGATTTTATGCTTTTGGTGTTGCTAAGTGTGCAGAGCGTTTGAAATTGGAGCTATCACTGAAGTGCAAGCGGAGCGCAGCCGAGCTTTAAAAAAAAAACCGCAGCGCTAAAGTAAAGTGAGTAAACAGAAGCAAACACTCACAAGCAAAGCACCAAAGCGCTAAAACGAAAATCAAAGCTCAAATAGAGGTTGGAGACAACGTCTACACGTCAAGCATCCGCAAGACGAGTAAAGTGTTTTCGTTAAACCGCTGTGAGTATTTCTTTCTTTGGTATTTTGCTTTCATACTTAGTGCACAGAGTCGGTACTTGTTGTGTGTGTTTGGGTAGTGTATGCACGGGCGTCGTTCTTGTTGCCCTGAATTGTGGAGTTTGGACCTTGAACTAGAAAGGACCCTTAGGAGACTTAGGACCTCTGCTCGTATTCCTAGGCTTGAATATTCATACATTGAGCCATTAGAGATGGCAGATCCTAATGTCCCGAATGTGCCTAACCGGACCCTTAAGGATTATTTTACACCCACTGCATATACATCACCATCATGCATCCAATTGCCCAATTCCACTGCTGCTTATTATGAGATTAAGTCCAGCACTATACAAATGCTCCCATCATTCCATGGAATAACTCATGATGACCCTTATAAGCATTTGAATGAATTTCTGGAAATTTGCTCGACAGTGAGGATCCAAAATTTCACAAATGAGGCCTTAATGTTGCGATTGTTTCCATTCTCGTTAAAGAATAAAGCCAAACACTGGCTAAATTCTCTACCTGCTAATTCAATCGCAACTTGGGACCAATTACAGCAACGGTTTTTGGAGAAGTACTTTCCCATAGGTAAAACCAACTAACTTAGGCGAGCCATCACAAACTTTGCTCAAATGGATGGCGAGCAATTCCATGAGACGTGGGAAAGACTTAGAGACCTTCTCCAACAGTGTCCCCACCACCAAGTGCCTGATTGGCAACTTGTTCAAACATTTTATTATGGCTTAACTGAGCCACACCACCAAATGGTGGATTCGTCCTGTGGTGGGACATTTATGTCTAAAAATGATGCCGAGGCATGGCAATTGTTTAAGAATTTAAGTGATAATTCCCTTCACCATGCCTCCGCAACCCGGCAAGTCCGGCAACCCGTAGTTGGAGCCCCAAAAAGAGGGGGCATTTATGAAGTCGGGCAAAACCTAGAGTTAGCCCAACAAGTAGAGGCACTGTCCCGCAAGATAGACCACTTATTAGCTACGGGACATGCCCCTACCCAGCAAGATCAGCCTCAATTCCGTGAGGCATGTGTTATATGTGCGAGCCCTGCTCATGACTTGAGTGAGTGCCCTTCGGCATCACAATTTCCGGAGTTAGTCCAAGAGCATGTGAATGTGGCTCAAGGATTCTCCAACCCAGGTAATGACCCATACTCCAACACATATAATCCGGGATGGAGAAATCACCCTAACTTCTCATGGAGACCCCCATCACAAGGCACTTCTTATAATCCTCCACCACCAAGGCAGAATTTCAATAATTTTGCCAACCAATCATCCTACCAACCACCGCAACCTTATCAACCCCCACAACTGTACCGGCAACCACAACCCCTGCCTGTTCCTCAGGGCAACTCTGCCTTTGAGATTCAGGTGTTGGAAGTTCTTTCAGAACTTAAGGGGTTAGCACCGATAGTTCACTCCCACACTCACTCTATTGCCAAGATAGAGACCCAATTGGGTCAAATAGCTAACTACATGAATCAAAGAGAGGAGGAAAAATTACCAAGTCAAACTGTGGCCAACCCTAAGGGACAATATAGGGCAGAGAGTTCGGGTGGGGATGGTAAGCAACATGAGCAAGTGCAGGCGGTGGTTGTTTTAAGAAGTGGTAGGGAGTTAGAGCCTCAGTCAGTTGCGTCTGATGCAACTAGAGTTAGGAAGGGTGACCACGGTGGTTCACCTAGAGAGAATAAGGGTGAGGGGGAAACACTTAAGAGGGATGACTTAGTCTCTAACACTTCATTTGAGCCCTAGGCACCATATGTGCCTAAGGCACCCTTTCCCCAGTGCCTTGATACACCGTCCCCTTTTAATAAGAAGGCGGCATCTATGGAGGCAATGATGGAGGTCTTTAAACAGATAAAAATCAACCTCCCCCTGTTGGAGGCGATTAAGCAAGTACCATCATATGCCAAATTTTTTAAGGATCTTTGTACGCAAAAGCGTAAATCTAGGACACATGTATCCCAAAAAGTTCTACTCACGGAGCAAGTAAGCTCCATCTTGTTGAATGACACACCTCCTAAGCTTAAGGACCCAGGTGCCCCAACCATTGCATGCATTATAGGGGACCATTTCATTGATAGGGCCTTATTAGATTTGGGGACTAGTGTCAATTTATTGCCGTACTCTGTGTACGAGGAATTTGGGCTTGGCGAGTTGAAGCCCACTACTGTCACTCTTCAATTGGCTGACCGGTCCCTCAGAGCGCCACGTGGCATGATTGAGGATGTGCTACTTAAGGTTGATAGGTTCTACTTCCCTGTTGACTTTTTGGTGTTAGATATGGAACCGGTAACCAGTTCTAAGAAAAAAATCCCGGTGATCTTAGGTCGACCTTTCTTGGCTACGGCCAATGCATACATAAATTGTCGGACTGGGGTTATGGAAGTTTCATTTGGCAACATGCAAGTGAAACTTAATGTTTTCCAAGCATCCCAACAACCTCATGAGAGAGAGGAGTGCTTATTAGTGGATGTTGTGGATGAGATTGTGGAGGAGGCTTTGCCCTCCATCCTTGTAGAGGACCCTTTAGAGGCTTGTCTAGGTCATTTTGGGTTTGAAAATTTTGATATTGATGGGTCAGTTAAGGAGGTTTTGAAATTGTTGGATGCGGATATCATATACCCCATCTCAGATAGCAAGTGGGTGAGTCCTACACAAGTGGTGCCCAAGAAATCGGGCATCACCGTTGTTGAGAATGAGGGAGGAGAGTTAGTCCCCACACGAACCACTGTTGGGTGGCGAGGCTGCATTGATTATAGGAGACTAAATTCCTCGACTAGGAAGGATCATTTTCCTTTACCCAGGAGTTTGATGGACCCATTTTATTATGATTGATAAATTGATTTCTTGTTCTCTTTTCTTTCCCTTCTATGCTATTATGTTTTTCTTTGTTCTCGTTATGCTTTACTTGCATCTAGGAGACTTTAAATCCTCTAAAGGTGTAATTCCTTTGGTGTTTGCCGTGCCCGAACGGCATCTGACGGTCTGGTATAGCCACCTAACCGTGTTTGTAGTGAGTTCTTAGGAGACCAACTGAGACGGTGGAAACTAGAGTTCGAATGGCAAAGCCTAGAACACAAAGGTTTGGGATTTCCGAGACTAGAGTCTGGTTTAAATACCCAGGGGTGTGGAGATTGCTTCAAAACTACCTCGGCTTGAACTCTGTATGGCAACCCCATAGGTTAAGGTAGCTTTATGCGCCTCGATTCTGGATACCGAATCAACCTAGTCTGTCACTCTGTTGGAGAATAGGGAAAGTTACAAACACAGTTAGGGAGAAAAGTAGTACCCGTGTTTTTAGCGTGAAGATTATACCCTTGTTAGGCATTCCAATAGTTTCCAAAGTGCTATATTTATTTTGGATGTCAAATGAAGGTAGAAATGGTTTAGTATGCTTTGTGTTGTACTCGGTTTTAAATTTATTTTCTCTAACCTTTTCTAAAATAAAAATAACAATAAAAAAAATGTTGTTTTTGGTAAATGTTGTATTCAATCAATTTTCATTAAAAAAAAAAGGTTTTTATACTGCTTAGCCATGTTTGTTGTTAGTTGTTTATTCTTTCTATTATTTTATTTTATTTATTTAGCCATGTTTATTTAGCCATTTAGTATACTCATTTAGCCATGTTTATTTAGTTTGTTCATCTTAAAAACAAAACAAAATAAACCTCAAAATAAAGGTACTAATAATAATAATAATTTAGCTTATTTTTATTTACTATATTTGTTTAGTTTAAATTGTTTAGTAGTGATTCTCGTTAGTTTCATTAGTTAGTGGATTGTTATTTTTATTTTTATTTTACTTGTTTAGTTAGTAATTTTATTTTTATTTTTATTTTATGATGTAATTGTTCATTTAATTATTAAGTAGTTTAGTTTTTATTTTTATTTTATTTTATTTTCTAAATTTTTATTTTATTTTCTTCTCTTCTACTAACTTTGCAAAAAAAAAGAAAAAGTTTAGTTTAGTTTATTTTATTATATACTTTAGTTTATTTGGTACTATAGTTTACCTCTTTTATAGTTTAGTTTAGTTTATTTAATGTCATTTTTACTCATTTATTTAATTATTTTCGTTTTTTTTTCCAAAAAAAAAAAAATTTGGTGCGAATTGCATGTGGTACATCAGTGGGCAGACTTGTGCTTTAATATTTTATTTGATTCTCATGCTGGTTTCACGAGTATATGTATTGTTGGTGTGTGCATGAATGAGTCAACGTATTTTCGCTCGAGCCTCCAAAAAGGCTAAAGGTTCATCCTCCTCAGCGCCACCGCCGCCACCGTCGCCACCGTCACCACCATCCTCGCCACCACCACCGAGTGACTTGCCACGGCCGGAGTGGGCTTCACGCCCGCTTCACAAGCTCACGCAGTTCAACATTCCATATTTTCAGCATGACCCGGCCACTTCTTGGGCCATTGAGCAGCTCCAACTCCGGCAACAGTTGAGCCTTTGCGCTGTGACAGCGCCAACTTATCCTCATCAGTACGGCTCTTCTACCAGAACCTACGTGAGTCACTCACCGAGCTCGGGCTGCTGTCCACCATTGATGGCCATCTCGTCAGCATAACCGAATCCATGATTGTTGACGCGTTAGGGTTTTTCGCCAAGCCAGAATACCAGCCCTTCCCGGAAGTTGAGGATCAACAACCCATACATAGCCTTATCTAGCAATACTTCTCGGGGGCCCAAGGTGACACCAGTTTCACATGCTTGCGGCGGAGCAAGCAGCCTAGCTGCTTGCTATTCATTGATTCCGTGGTCCATAAATACTCAGCATTTCCCTCCACCACCGCCAAAAATTTGATGGGTCATTGAACACACCAAAAATAAACACTAAACTACACCAAATTCTTTTAGAATAATGGCAAGTCCAGGTATCGATCCACAGGGACAGTTGTGAAATTAAACTAATTTAATTGTTAAATTCGTAAATTAATTTTGATGAAAAGATTGATTGTTCATAACCTAAATTAATAACAAATAAATTAAACTAAGTAATTAAATTATCAATAATAAATGAAATTGGATTCACTGATTTGGGAAAAAACCTAGGGCAAAGAGTCTACCACTAGTCACGTAAATAGGGTTTCCAATTGAAAACAATTATGTTATGGTTCGAACGGATTAATGCTTCGCAATTACAAGTTCAAAGCATTCAACAAGAAAATCATCATGTTCAATGTACGAGCACGAACCAAATATATGGGTTGTAAAATTTTCATCTAACAACCTTTCAAGGATTATTCCAAGCTTTATTGGACATTTGTCTGGACTGTATTGGTTACAATTGAATAACAATAGTCTTTATGGAGAGCTTCTTTTGGGTTTGAGAAATTGCACATGTTTATTAGGTTTGGATCTTAGTGAGAATGGATTCTCTGGAAACATACCTGGATGGATTGGAGAACCAGAATCCTTGAAAATTCTGAGATTTCACAACAATATGTTCAATGGCATGATTCCTTCACAGTTATGCCAATTGTTAGGTCTCCAAATCATAGACCTTGCAAACAATAACTTAGAAAAATCCATCTCTTTTTGTTTTGGAAATCTTATTGGCATGATCTTGAATGGTGAATGTTTTGGAATTGAGGTACTGGAATGGTCAAATGAGAACATGATACAGACCATGCACGGAAATGAAGTCGAATACAGTACTACACTATTATGTCTAGTGAACATGGATCTTTCGAGGAATAATTTGACTGGAACGATCCCTGAAGAGTTCTCACTTCTTTCAAGTTTGCTTAGGCTTAATTTATCGCATAATAATTTGACAAGAAGCATTCCAATTTGACAAGACGCATTCCTAAGAATATTGGTAGCTTAAAGTCATTAGAATCTCTTGATTTCTCTAACAATCAACTTTTAGGCACAATTCCAGAGAGCATGTCAAATTTGAGTTTTATGAGCCACTTGAACTTACCATACAATAACCTCTCAGGACGCATTCCAACAGGAAATCAGCTCCAAACTCTTAATGACCCTTCTATTTACGTTGGTAATATTGTACATCGTGGAGCTTTTGTACTAAAGAAATGCTCTATTGATGGACATTCTCAACCTTCTCCGATATCTACAAGTCATGAAGAAACATATGAAGGAGATGAGTTGAAAAAGGTATGGTTTTACTTGGTTATAATGAGTGTCTACGCCACAGGGTTATGGAGAGTTATTGGAGTTTTGTTGTTCAAGAAGAACTAGAGACATGCTTATTTTCGATTTGTTGATAGGACCAAAGAGAATGTACTGGCAGCTATAGCAGTGAGAGTGGCTCAATTTAATAAGTAGAATGGCAAGTGAAATCACAATGATTTGCTTTTTTCCCTTCTCTGTCTTTGTAGTGTTTGCGTGGGTGGGTGGGAGGTTGTATTGTAGTTGTTTAAGTGCACTTCTTTCTATTTTTTTCCCTAGAAAGTTCATAAACTTCGTGTGACTATGTAGCCTTAAAGATTATTTTGTTGTTGGATTGACTCCAAGTAGTTGTTTTAATCTATATATGTGAAACTTGGTTACGTCATTATTCTATGTTCTTGAGTTTTATGGTTTGTTCATTGTATGTTGTGAAGAATTTAGGAAATAGGTAGTTAGACATAGAAAAGACCAAAAAATAGTCCTTGCCCTAAATTTACTTTGAATTTGAGCTTTACTATGTAAGAGTTAGAATTTGAACTAGAAATTATTTTTTTTCTTATTTTTTTGTGTGTATGAGTTCTTAATTTCTAACGTTATTGATCTACATAATACAAATAAGAGAGGATATGATTCACGACTTACCACCACAACCATCTCGCCACCACTGCTTATCACTTCTTTTAGTTGACATTTATATTTTTCAAATGAAAATTGGTGACATAGCATCCAAATTTGATTTGAAATTTTATTTTATTTCCAAACTATTCCTAAAATATTAATTTGACCTTCAAATTTCATTTTATTCAGGGATCTAATTGATATTTTAGGAATAGTGTTGGGTAAAATGAAACTTCAAATGAAATTTGCATGTCATATCAGCAACTTCCATTTAACCATAGACGATAATTGATGGTGAGAGTAAAATTGATGCAAAAACGAATAATTTAAATATTAAATTGATATTATTAAAATAATAGAGATTGAATTATTTTTTGAGTGATAATTTAGAGGTCAAAATGATATTTTCTCATAGAATTATATCTAGCTAGTTGTTGAATGACTATTCCTTGTTGTATAGTTATGATTGCAGTGCTTTTTACTGTGAAGGTATTTGTACAAAAACAAAATAAAAAAACAAAAATATGCATAGAAAATTTAAATTGTAATTTTAATTTATTCTAAATATGGTAATGATTATTCAAAATAAATTTGTGCACATATATATATTTATTTATTTTTAATATAAATTCTTTTAATTTCAAAATCTAAATTTGAGCATCAAATTAAGACCTGCAGAGTCCACTAAATGTTAATTTTATATGATTCTCTATGTATAGTAACCTTGAAAAAAATTAGGTTGATTCAATCATTATAATATTTTTATTCTATTGTGTTTATCTTTAAAAAAATGAATGGTCTATTTTCAAAAATATATTTGTCATTCATTTTTTCAAAGTCAAATTAATAAAATAAAGGGTAAACTACCAATAGGTTCTAATAGTTAGATTTAATTTCCATCAAATACTATTGAAAATATGTCATGGTAAATCGTCACTAAAAATAATGTTTTGTGATGATTTTATACATATGTCGATAAAAATTAATAATTAGTGACTTTTTTTATCACGATTTTTATAAATTGTTGCTAAAATTACAATTAGTAATTTTTTTTTTTTTGTGATGAATTTTTTAAACTATTGTCGAAAATTAAAAATTAGTGACTTTTTTATCATTTTTTTAAACTATTGTTAAAACTTATAATTAATGACATTTTTATGGCAATTTTCTATCTGTCGTTGAAAATTAACAATTAGTAACGTTTTTTTAATAGTGTTTGATGAAAAACTCCATTAATTATCATATGATCTATTAGATAATAAGTCCACCTATTAAGACTTACATAAAGTCCCCCTAAAATAAAATGTTATGATATGAATGATATACACAAGATTTTATAAAATGAACGATTCGAATTATCAAAAAAGAACCCATAATAGACTAAATGAATCATTTTGATGTTGGGCTACGAATTATTTGGTTAATTCTATGGTTATGCTAATATTAAATTCTTAAGCTGTCATATTAGTTGCTATAAGGCTTCTTGTTTTATTGTTAACTATCTATTTATTTGTGTGACTTTATTGGCCGGAGACTAATGATAACATAAATTGATATTTTTGTTTTTGATCTTCTAATTCTTGTACATGCTCAGTACTAGATCTGATTTTAATTCTAAGTTCTTCTAAAAACATAAAATTCTGATTTTTAAAACTATTATATTGAAAATATTTTCTTGATATTTCTGCTCAGGTTGGTCTCCTTGTATTCTAAAATTCTTTCTCTTATTTGGCAAAACTACTTTTAAGTGATGTTTGCTTTTATTACATGTACTCCCACCTTGAAGTTAAGCCTCGTGTGACATAGTATATTTTTATTTTACGTTTCTTACGTTTCCCTTTCTGCCTACAATTTACCCTAAATGCCTAACCACAGCTCACACGGCTCTTCAGCTAAGGTCACTTAGTAATGAAATAGAAAACAATAGATACTATGAAAGTTCAACGGATGTAATATTAATGAGTAGGCAAACATTCCATAAACTTAGTTTTTCAAAAAGAAAATATATTTTAGAACAGAAGAGTTACCCTTTTGAAATATCTAAGGAAAAAGAGAAACTACCCACACTTCATATTAATATAGATTATACTTCCAAAGATTACGTTACAGACTTTAAGATACTGGAAAACCTTGAAAGACTTCAACACTTGGATTTTTTAGAAAGGACTTAAGTAAAGAAGTTGGAGAATTTTTGCAAACAAGAGTGGAGAAAATTTACATTGCTTCATCCGTTAGCTTGAATGCCAATTTATACAATACATCTTTAAGAAAAACAAAACCAAAAGCTAACCTATACCTAATCTATTGAACCAATATATCCAAATGATTACAAAAGTCTACAAAGTCTACAAACTAATAAAGGTAAAGACCAAAAAGTCATTGTAAAACTACAATTATATACACCTTTTCTGATGCACTTCTTATTTTCTTAAACACCGACTACAGAAGGAATGAATAAAGAGTTAGGATAAGGATGTCGGGTAATGCTTTGGAGCCCATCACACATCATTAGATCCTTTCCCTCTTGATTCTTAAAAAAAAAAAAAAAAAAAAAAAAAATTGACACTATAACACGTGTAAGGATTCTCATAGTTTTTCTTTAATAGAGTAGGGCAGAGGTCATCTGCTCTATTAAAGTAGTGAGTGAAGAAGAAGCCTTACTACTGATAGACGTAAATAATTATACACACAAATAATTACAATAGCTATTGTCATTTTTTGGTGTGAATTTTGTTGCACATTGAAGAGAGGCCTTATCTTCTACAGATTGACTATTTGTCTTTTTGTTCTAAGCATCTTGATGCCAATTATTGATGTGGACATGTGGATGCTTGGATGATGGAGAGAGTCTTCAAAGGCAATCTATGGACAACTTCCGTAGATACAAGAACTTAAAGAGTTAAAAAGTCTAAAATTTAAAGTCTAAAAATCTATGAGGCTAAAAGTCCAAAACAGTAAATTAAATACGGACTTTGTGACTATAACACTACAATTATAAGACCAAAAGCTTCCAAGATATCTAAAAGAATCTAATTATAGAGAGTAAACTTTTTTTTTCTTTCTTTTTTTTTTTTACCCATACATTCTATCTGAAAGGTCTTCAAGATCTGTTGCTGAGAGTTGATCATAAAAATCATCTCCATTATCTGGTTGAGAGACACTATGCTGATAGTTGGGGTACCGGCTTTCATCTATAAATGTTTCTTTGCTGAATGGAAAACCTAGAATGGCTAAATTGCAGTATATCTTCTGATTTCTATCTTTGCAGACGGGATTACCATAGCTTCCATTATATGCTAATAATGGATTACTAGCAAATTTCTTTTATTTATTGAGCTCATCTTTGAGTGAAAATTTTCTACATGGCCAGGGTCTCCGATTGAGAAGTATCTTGGAAATGTCGAAGTTCCTCTGAGGTACATTTTATGTTTAGCTGGAATGCACCTTATTCCTTTCCATTCTGGTAGCTTGCTATGAATTAATACTTCTACAAACGGGTGATGCTCTTCAGTACACAAAGTACTGAATGAGCAAGTTTATTTTCAAAATTGTTTGTTTGATATGGATTTGAAAAAATTATTCTAGAAACAAAGCCGTAATCTAACAATTGTGCGGCTATTAGATGACTCGTTTTGCCTTTAATCTCTTTCTCTAGTGGCTCAAAAGTTGCCAGATAGCAAAAGCAGATGCTGAAATCTAAATTACACCGACATCTTCCAAAATATTCTAGCCTATCTATACATGTTTCTTCTTGTAAACAGGGTTGTTCTTCATCCTCATAGAGATAAGTCCATTGATATGCCATACCAAGGCACTGAACTCCTGCTATGGAGAGGTCTTCAAAAAACTGCTGTATAGTGACTAACTCACTATTTCTGCTATCTTCGGCTAAGGTGTATATATAAAGTTTAAGGTCTTCTATTTCTCGACTTTTCTTACAAAAAGATTGAATGATAGAATGCCTGAAGAAATACATTCTATCACCCAATTGTTCAAATTCCTAACTGGTAAGTTGTTTGATTTCTAGGTTAGGAAAGGGAGTAGGTGCTTTTTCTGGAGTTAGTTTTTTAAGCTGGTTGGTTAGGGTTTGAATGGTTGTTCTCAATTGTTTTTTCTCATCTCGAAGCTGGTCTAGTTCGTCACTGACCTTTTTACCTTTATCCATAATTTTCTTGAAATTTCTGATAAGACCTTTACAATGTCTGCACATTTGGAGAGGATTTTGAGAATCTAGCTGAGGGTTAGTACTACTACTTCCTGTTATCTGACTAACTCGAACTCCACCTATAGCAAGAATAGTTGACTGCATCTTGCTCAATGTGTCCAGATAATCTTTAGCTGCTTGGCTTATAAAATAACTGGTTCCTATTTGTCTGTGGTTATATGTACTGGCTGACTCAAAATCATAAAATCCTTTCAACTAAGGTGAAGGAAATTTTTTAACTAAAGGTTCAACTTCTATTCAGTCATGGTAAATACCATGCTTGGTTCCTTTAGCTACTACATAGAAAGAAAAAGTTTTTAAACAAAGGTTTATTTTGGATTTTTGAAAAATATATATTGAGAGAATTTAAAGCTGACAAACGTTTAGCTAGGTGGTTAAAGTTATTTCAAAGGTTATCTAAAAGACACTTTTGAACTAGGTCTAGCTGGATTCCTATTAATGGTTTGAACTTGGTTCTGCCTTCATAAATGGGAAGAGCAAATCCCCCAAAGTTCATTATTTTGCTGTTCTCCATTATCTACACAAAAATTAAACTGGTCATTTTTTTTTTCTAAATAAATTTTTCTACTAAGCCAATCTATTAACTTATTATCACTCCCTTTAATATGTT
Organism: Camellia sinensis; assembly: GCF_004153795.1. Lineage (NCBI taxonomy): Eukaryota > Viridiplantae > Streptophyta > Magnoliopsida > Ericales > Theaceae > Camellia > Camellia sinensis. The sequence continues at coordinate 559,485 of NW_021025417.1, forward strand.
CAAATTCTACTTTATATCCTTGTCCTACTATACAATCTAAAAATTTTGCCCATCTTCTAGTACTAGGTTTACGCTCATTAAGTTTATTGTGAAATTTAACTATAGCTTTGCAGTCAATTCTAATTGTAAAAGGCTTATGTAAAAATAATATAAATTTTTTTATTACATGTACTACCCCCTAATATTTCAAAATCTAAGCTGGTCATAGTTGTATTTTCTTTTTTTTTTAAAAAAATTCTAGAACTATATCTACAAATGCGCTCTTTATTTTTACTATCATATTTGCTAGGTTTAGCTAATAGTGTTGTTCCACATCCTAATTGGCTTGCATAAGTTTCTACAACTATATATTCTGATTCTAATGGAAGTTATAAGTCGGGTAAATTTATACAAATATCTTTAATTTTTCTTACGAAAGCTATATCTTGTTGGTTAAAATATTTTGGCCCTGTAGGTATAGTCTTGCTATATAGAGGTTCTATTATCTTGCTAAGGTTAGGAATGTACATTCTTGCATAATTTAGAATTCCTCAAACTGATTAAAGTTGTTTTGTATCTTCTAATTTATTTGGGTAGTCTAAAATTTTCTTTACTATGTGGGATTGTAGTCTGATTTTTCCATCTCCTAACTCCATTCCTAAAAATTTATATGAGGTTTATTTAATACCATTTTTCTTTTACTAATTATTATTCCATTGTTTATAAATTCTTCTAAATTAGGAATGGAGTTAGGAGATGGAAAAATCAGACTACAACCCCACATAGTAAAGAAAATTTTAGATTACCCAGATAAATTAAAAGATACAAAATGACTTCAATGATTTTTAGGAATTCTAAATTATGAAAGAATGTACATTCCTAATGTTAGAAAGATAATAGAACCTCTATATAGCAAGAATACACCTACAGGACAAAAATATTTTAACCAACAAGATATAGGTTTAGTAAGAAAAATTAAAGATATCTGTAGAAATTTACCCAACTTATAACTACCATTAGAATCAGAATATATAGTCGTAGAAATTGATGCAAGCCAATTAGGATGGGGAACAATACTATTTCCTAAACCTAGCAAATATGATAGTAAAATAAAGAGCGCATTTGTAGATATAGTTTTGGAAAATTTAAAGAAAAAGATACAACTATGACCTGCTTAGATTTTGAAATATTAGGGGTAGTATATGCAATAAACAAATTTAGATTATTTTTACATAAGCCTTTTACAATTAGAATTGACTGCGAAGCTATAGTTAAATTTCACAATAAACTTAATGAGCGTAAACTTAGTAGTAGAAGATGGGTAAAATTTTTAGATTGTATAGTACGACATGGATATAAAGTAGAATTTGAACATATTAAAGGGAGTGATAATAAGTTAATAGATTGGCTAAGTAGAAAATTTTATTTAGAAAAAGAAAATAGCTAGTTTAATTTTTGTGCAGATAATGGAGAACAACAAACAATGAACTTTGAGGGATTTTCTCTTCCCATGTATGAAGACAGAACCAAGTTCAAACCATTAACAGGAATCCAGCTAGACCCAGTTCAAGAGTGTCTTTTAGATAACCTTTGGAATAACCTTTGGAATAACCTTAACCACCCAACTAAATGTTTGTCAGCTTTAAATTCTCTCAGTATATATTTTTCAAAAACCCAAAATAAACATTTGTCTAAAAGCTTTTCTTTCTATGTAGTAGCTAAAGGAACCAAGCCTGGTATTTACCATGACTGGATAGAAGTTGAATATTTAGTTAAAAACTTTCATTTACCTCAATTGAAAGGATTTTATGATTTTGAGTCAGCCAGTACATATGCCTGCAGACAAATAGGAGCTAGTTATTTTATTAGTCAAGTAACTAAAGATTATTTGGACACATTGAGCAAGATGCAGTCAACTATTCTTGCTACAAGTGGAGTTCTAGTTAGTCAGGTAACAAGAAGCAATAGTACTAACCCTCAGCCAAATTCTCAAAATTCTCTACAATTGTGTAGACATTGTGAAGGCCTTACCAAAACTTCAAGAAAATTATGGATAAAGGCAAAAAGGTTAGTGAAGAGCTAGACCAGCTCCGAGACGAGAAAAAACAATTGAGAGTAACCATTCAAATCCTAACCATCCAGCTTAAAAAACTAACTTCAGATAAAGCGCCCATTTCCTTTGCAAACCTAAAAATCAGACAACTCACCAGTGAAGAATTTGAACAATTGAGTGCTAAAATGTATTTTTTCAAGCATTCTATCATTCAATATTTTTTGTGAGAAAAGCCAAGAAATAGAAGACCTTAAACGTTATATATACACCCTAGCTGAAGATAGTAGAAATAGTGAGCTAGTCACTATATAACAATTTCTTTAAGATCTTCCCATAGCAGGAGTTCAGTGGCTCGGTATGGCATATTAATGAACTTATCTCTATGATGATGAAGAACAACCATGTTTACAAGAAGGATGATGTAGAGAAAGACCAGAATGCTTTGGAAGATGACAGTATAATCTCGATTTCAGCATTTATTATGCCATATAAATCTAACAACTTTTGAGCTACTGGAGATAGAGATTAGAGGCAAAACTCGCCATCTAACAACCGCACGATTGTTAGATTATGACTTTAATTCTAGAATAATTTTTTCAGATTCAGAATAGACAGATAATTTTGGGAATAAACTTGCTCATTCAACACTTTGTGTAATGGAAGAGCATAATCCATTTGTAGAAGTATTAATTGACAGTAAGTTACCAAAATGGAAAGGAATAAGGTGTATTTCCGCCAAGAATAAAATGTACCTCAGAGAAACTTCAACATTTCCAAGATACCCAGGACTTCTCAATCGAAGTCCCTGGCCATATAGAAAAATTTCACTCAGCGATCAGCTTAATAACTTGAGGAAATTTGCTAATAATCCTCTATTACTGTATAATGGAAACTATGGTTGTCTCGTCTGCGAAGCAAAAATCAGAAGATATACTATAACTTGGCCATTCTAGGTTTTCTCTTAGTAAAGAAACATTTGTTGATGAAAGTTGGTATTCCAACTATCAGCATAACGTCTCCCATGAGCCGCCAATACTGGAAGAAGAAGATAACTAATGGGAGAATGAACCAGATAATGGGGACAATTTTTACAATTAACTCTCAGCATTAGATCTTGAAGACTTTTTAGATAGACTGTATGGGTAAAAAAAGAAAAAAGCAAATAAAAAGCATATTCTATATAATTAGATTCTTTTAGATATCTTGGAAGCTTTTGGTCTTATAATTGTAGTGTTGTAGTCACAAAGTCCATATTTAATTTACTGTTTTGCACTTTTAGCCTCATAGGTTTTTAGACTTTGAATTTTAGACTTTTTAACTCTTTTAAGTTCTTGTATCTACGGAAGTTGTCTATAGATGGGTTTTGAAGACTTTCTCCATCATCCAAGCATCCACATGTCCATATCAATAATTGGCATCAAGATGCTCAGAAGAAAAATACAAATAGCCAGTCTGTAGAAGACAAGGCCTCTTTTCAATGTGCAGCCAAATTCACGCCAAAAAGCGACGACAATTGTTCTAATTATTTGTGTTTGTAATTATTTACGTCTATCAGTAGTAAGGCTTCTCCTTCACCCACTACTTTAATAGAGCAGATGACCGCTACCTTGCTCCATTAAAGAAAAGCTGTGAGAATCCTTACACGTAGGAGTGCAAAAATGGTTCACGGCCCAACACCCGCCTGCGGTCCGACGTGGGCTCGACCTATTTAGGTCCGTTTGGGCCCAAGCCAGAGCCCAACCTAAGCCCCTGGATCTGGGCCTGGGCCATCATTTTGAAGCCCAGCTCGGCCCGGCCCGTAGCCTAGCCCATCAGCACCCTTAAGGCCCACTCAAGGCCCGACCCGCCCAAGGCCTAGTGTCTTTTTTAGTGGAAAATAATAAAATCTTAGTAGAAAAAATTAAAAAAAACAAAAGTAAATGGTCAGGCTTGCCTAAGCCTGAGGCCAGGCTCAGGTCCACTTGGCCGGCCCGAGGCCCGGCCCACCAGCCCGCCCAAGGCACGAATACCCTTGTGCCTAGGGCTGGGGCTGGGGTTGGGGCTGGGGCTGGGGCTGGGGCTGAGCCTAATTTTTTGGCCCGTGGTCCGACATGGACCGCGCCGAGCCGGGCCCGGCAAAGCCAGATTTACACCTGTAACACCCCAAATTTCTAGCCCAAATGATAATACAACAATCATGGCTCTTTCAAGGAAAACCAAATATAAATCTCCAAACTTACATTACATGATACAATAGTTCTTCATGCAACAATACATTAATCCAACAACAAGTAAATAAACAAATAAATACCCCCAAGGGTTTACAAGTTTCCAAGGCTTGAGCCTGGTTACACAAAACGGTTATTCAAACCCACACAAACACAACCC
>NW_021025417.1:578877-618034 GCF_004153795.1 Camellia sinensis
AACTTAAGATTGAGAATACGATGAACGTGTGGAAATGGACTTTGGTGTTGTACCGGATTATTAATAATGTGAAGAAACGGGATTTGATGAACATGTTTTCAAAAATACAGTGGAGGTTATGTGGTATTTATTACAAGCGGAAAATACGGCTACCGTGTAACAATTGTTTAGATGGAAAATGGGTAGTAAAAACAAACCTTAATGTTGTTGAATAAACGAAACGTTTTGAGAAAAGTATTTATGTAAGTATACTTTGGTTATAAAACGTCACATTATTTACGTGGTATGAGACTAGCATTCATGATCATAGCTATCTGTAAGTTGTTATTGTTGAGGATCATGTTGAGATCCCTACTGGACTATATGCTCATCCCATGTTGCTAATCTCTTTCAGGTGAATATCGAGATGTGCTACAAGGTCATGGGTCTTTCTTAATTGTTGGCCACAGGCCTTTTTATGTGTAGGCGGAATGCCATTGATGAAAAATGATTAAATCCTTCCTCTTGATTTAAGTGATGTAAGCCTATGGGCAAATTATTTAATTGTGCTCACTTACTACATTCATTTTTTTTATCTGAATGAGAGGACTCTTATTGATGTATTTCTTATAAATATAATGAGCTTCTGTGTGTTATCTCTGAAATGGAATTAATGATGATGGCTTGGGTAACGAATTCCGAGTGATAAAAAAGTGACCCTAATTTTTGTAGTAATGCCTAATAGACGAAAAGGGGTTAAAATTGTAGAATAGTTATGTCATGAGTTTAAGAAATGTGATTAATGATTTGATAATTGATTTAAGATTAAATTGGGTCTCATGATTTGAGCATTTGTTTGTGTGGGAATGACTATGTTTAAATTTAACGAATTGATACGTTGTTAATGGTCAGAAAGGGAATTTAATCATGAGATTAGAATATTATTGATTTACACCACCATTAAATAGAAATGATGTAAATTATAACTTGCCACCTATGATAGAGATCCCTTATTTGAAATGAAGGAAATTGAATTGGTCGTATTATTGTGAAATGAAGTAAATTGGATTGAGGCATAAGGTGGAGAATATTAACACGGGCAAATAAGGTAATTGATTTTGAAATGGAAGGAATGAGACACTAACACTATATGAGTCCCAGAAATTTACTTGAGATTGGATCACAAATATTTTATTTTCTTCATTTTCATAATTGGATCAAAATTTTCATGAGAGTTGGATTATTGTTAATGTATAAGCCAAATACTTTGCTTAGAGGTTTTGTCCTTGGTCATCGGTGGAGGATGGCATTGTTGTGTTGATTCGTTGTGTGTGTTTGCATTCCACTCATTGGTTGTACCTATTTATGTTCTGATGGTCGATTGTGTGTGTTAAGTTGAGAATTAGAGGTGCCATTCCCTTCCAGCTAGCGCATGGAGAATTGGTAGAGGTACCATTCCCTTATAGCTGGTGTCTGGCAAATTGGCATGTTATTGTGGAGAGATGTATCATTGGCTTACCATGCTTCAGACAGGTATAGCAGAGTTTATTTATCATTGTTGTCCTAGTTTGATTGTATGTGTCGTGTGTTGTGATGATTAAGATTTTGTAAGATTGGATTGCCCTAAATTTTGAGTCGATGTGATCATATATATATTTGAACGTGCTAGAGAGTGGTTGAGGGGAAATTCTTACCATGAACTATTTGTTGAAGATGACTCGTTAAATTTGAACTTAAGATTGAGAATACGATGAACGTGTGGAAATGGACTTTGGTGTTGTACCGGATTATTAATAATGTGAAGAAACGGGATTTGATGAACATGTTTTCAAAAATACAGTGGAGGTTATGTGGTATTTGTTACAAGCGGAAAATACGGCTACCGTGTAACAATTGTTTAGATGGAAAATGGGTAGTAAAAACAAACCTTAATGTTGTTGAATAAACGAAACATTTTGAGAAAAGTATTTATGTAAGTATACTTTGGTTATAAAACGTCACATTATTTACGTGGTATGAGACTAGCATTCATGATCATAGCTATCTGTAAGTTGTTATTGTTGAGGATCATGTTGAGATCCCTACTGGACTATATGCTCATCCCATGTTGCTAATCTCTTTCAGGTGAATATCGAGATGTGCTACAAGGTCATGGGTCTTTCTTAATTGTTGGCCACAGGCCTTTTTATGTGTAGGCGGAATGCCATTGATGAAAAATGATTAAATCCTTCCTCTTGATTTAAGTGATGTAAGCCTATGGGCAAATTATTTAATTGTGCTCACTTACTACATTCATTTTTTTTATCTGAATGAGAGGACTCTTATTGATGTATTTCTTATAAATATAATGAGCTTCTGTGTGTTATCTCTGAAATGGAATTAATGATGATGGCTTGGGTAACGAATTCCGAGTGATAAAAAAGTGACCCTAATTTTTGTAGTAATGCCTAATAGACGAAAAGGGGTTAAAATTGTAGAATAGTTATGTCATGAGTTTAAGAAATGTGATTAATGATTTGATAATTGATTTAAGATTAAATTGGGTCTCATGATTTGAGCATTTGTTTGTGTGGGAATGACTATGTTTAAATATAACGAATTGACACGCTGTTAATGGTCAAAAAGGGAATTTAATCATGAGATTAGAATATTATTGATTTACACCACCATTAAATAGAAATGATGTAAATTATAACTTGCCACCTATGATAGAGATCCCTTATTTGAAATGAAGGAAATTGAATTGGTCGTATTATTGTGAAATGAAGTAAATTGGATTGAGGCATAAGGTGGAGAATATTAACACGGGCAAATAAGGTAATTGATTTTGAAATGGAAGGAATGAGACACTAACACTATATGAGTCCTAGAAATTTACTTGAGATTGGATCACAAATATTTTATTTTCTTCATTTTCATAATTGGATCTAAATTTTCATGAGAGTTGGATTACTGTTAATGTATAAGCCGAATACTTTGCTTAGAGGTTTTGTCCTTGGTCATCGGTGGAGGATGGCATTGTTGCGTTGATTCGTTGTGTGTGTTTGCATTCCACTCATTGGTTGTACCTATTTTTGTTATGATAGTCGATTGTGTGTGTTAAGCTGAGAATTAGAGGTGCCATTCCCTTCCAGCTAGCGCTTGGAGAATTGGTAGAGGTACCATTCCCTTCTAGCTGGTGTCTAGTAAATTGGCATGTTATTGTGGAGAGATGCATCATTGGCTTACCATGCTTCAGACAGGTATAGCAAAGTTTATTTATCATTGTTGTCCTAGTTTGATTATATATGTCGTGTGTTGTGATGATTAAGATTTTGTAAGATTGGACTGCCCTAAATTTTGAGTAGATGTGATCATATATATATTTGAACGTGCTAGAGAGTGGTTGAGGGGAAATTCTTACCATGAACTATTTGTTGTAGATGACTCGTTAAATTTGAACTTAAGATTGAGAATACGATGAACGTGTGGAAATGGACTTTGGTGTTGTATCGGATTATTGATAATGTGAAGAAACGGGATTTGATGAACATGTTTTCGAAAATACAGTGGAGGTTATGTGGTATTTGTTACAAGCGGAAAATACGGCTACCGTGTAACAATTGTTTAGATGGAAATGGGTAGTAAAAACAAACCTTAATGTTGTTGAATAAACGAAACGTTTTGAGAAAAGTATTTATGTAAGTATACTTTGGTTATAAAACGTCACATTATTTACGTGGTATGAGACTAGCATTTATGATCATAGCTATCTGTAAGTTGTTATTGTTGAGGATCATGTTAAGATCCCTACTGGACTATATGCTCATCCCATGTTGCTAATCTCTTTCAGGTGAATATCGAGATGTGCTACAAGGTCATGGGTCTTTCTTAATTGTTGGCCACGGGCCTTTTTATGTGTAGGCGGAATGCCATTGTTGAAAAATGATTAAATCCTTCCTCTGGATTTAAGTGATGTAAGCCTATGGGCAAATTATTTAATTGTGCTCACTTACTACATTCATTTTTTTTATTTGAATGAGAGGACTCTTATTGATGTATTTCTTATAAATATAATGAGCTTCTGTGTGTTTTCTCTGAAATGGAATTAATGATGATGGCTTAGGTAACGAATTCCGAGTGATAAAAAGTGGGGCGTGACACCCAAGGACATTATGAATGACTAGTCTTGCCTTTTGGACTTAAAAATGCACCTTCCATATTTCAACGTAAGATGGATAGTATATTTAATAAATATAGTTTTGTACAGCGTTATGTCTAGTCATCTGTTTCCACTAACTAATAATAAGATTACATACTATTTAAATTTCATAGCTTCGAATTTCATTTGAAATTTTACTTTATCCCCAAATTATCTCTAAAATAACAACTAGACCTCCAAACTTCATTTCATTTCGGGGTCTAATTGATATTTTGGGATAGTTTGAGGGATAAAATGAAACTTCAAATGAAGTTTGGGTGCAATATTAGCAACTTTCGTTTAATCATAGACGATAATTTATGGCAAGAGTAAAATTGATGCAAAAATAAATAATTTAAATATAGAATTGATATTATTAAAATAGAAGAAATTGAATTAATTTTTTAATGATAATTTAAAGGTCAAAATAATATTTTCTCATACATTTATATCTCGCTAGTTGTTGAATGGCTATTCTTCGCTGTATGGTTATGATTGGTATATTTTTTACTGTAAATGCATTTGTACAAAAACAAAATAAAAATACAAAAATTTGCATAGAAAATTAAAAGTGTAATTTTAATTCATTCTAAATACGATTAGGATTATTCAAAATAAATTTGTGCACATATATATATATATATATATTTTTAATATAAATTCTCTTAAGTTCAAAATTTAAATTTGATCGTCATTCTAGGGCCTGTGGAGCCCACAAAATGTTAATTTTATAGGGTTCTATATATATAGTAACTTTGAAAAAAAAATTGGTTGATTCAATAATCATAATATTTTCATTGTATCGCGTTTGTTTGCAAAAAAATGAATGATCTATTTTCAAAATTATACTTGTTCATTTTTTTTATAGATAAATGTGATAAAATAAAATGTTACGATTATTAGACAAACATAATATTTTTATGAATGATATACACAGAAAGTTCTACAAAATAAATGGTTCAAATTATCGAAATAAAATCTGTAATGAGCCTTTTGATAGTTAAGTTCAAATTTTAAACTTGAGATAAATTGAATTTTTTTTTTTCTCTATACATTTTTGTAATTACATTTTTGTCCAAGTAGCTTTACTCTTTTCTTCTATGATGCTAGGGATAGTGTTATGTCGAAGTCATCTGTTACCACTAACTAATAATAAGACTACATAAGATAATGAATTCCACTATTTAAATACAAGGGTAAATTACATTTACATTTTCTAAGATTTGGTAAAAATATAATAAATTTTGTAAATTCAACATAATTACGTTGACCTCTTTTTAAGTAATGTTAATGCCACGATCCCCTTCTGCCCCTAGTAGAATGATGTCGTGATGGCCAGTAATCCGAGATTACCAAAGGCCAACTTACAAAGATTCACACAAGCAGGGTATACATATGGGGCGTACATGTACGGAAGCATAAATTTAAATATAATTAGTCCATAAAAGTTGTGTATAGATAAAATAAAATGACATACATATAAACATGGCTTACAACTAGAATACAAAATGAAGTAGAGTTCATATTACATCTTGATCAAAAGGCTTCTCAAGCCCAAACATACAAAACAAATGATCTACAAAGCTAAGAAGCATAATCTTCAAGATGCTACGAAAACAAGAATCAAAACATCTTCCACATAAAGCTTAGGCGACACCGCTTTCTTGATCATTACCTACATATATATAAGGAAGAGGGGTGAGCTAAAAACTCAGTGAATGATATAAGTAATAAAGATTTGAATGAATCATATTTGAGATTTTGGCAAAACCATACATATCATAACTTGTAACAAAATAAGGGATGAACCAAGTCTATCAATCAAGTCTTTCAAAGATTATTAGGATGTTTACTAACATCTACATAATACCAAGGGATGACATTCATTGACAAGACAAGGGAATGAATAATCGACCCAGAATCGGTTAGTCAAGCCCACCCACCGAAACCTTTGGTGGCAAATGAGATATCTCAAACAAGGGTGCTAGTTGCATTAAAGTCTCCTAACACTAAGGACCTTTCAAGAATGTCATCAAAACAAACATAATACTTGATACAAAAGCTAAAGGATAATCATTCATATTTGATCAAATACTTTTCCGAAATAAAGCAAGCTTTTATCAAAACATTACAACATAGCTTTATGAAAAATACCACTCACAATAGCTCTTCGAATGTAGAAAATTAGGGCAGGAATCCAAGACCTACGATCACATAGAAAAGTCCACTGAATGTATTTTAAGAAGACAAGAGGGAATGCTCAAAGATGGTTATGCAATGCACTCTTAAAACAAGCTTCAAGGAGTAAAATAGATCCCGACATTTTTTTCCAAAACCAAGTCAAAACAAAGAAAACATGTGCTGGGAGTCAAATCACTGTTTTTCTTCTTGGAAAAGCATGCTGGATACAAACCAAGTTTTGGAATGGATGCACAGAGATGATCTGGGCCGAAATGGCCTAGCTGAGTGAACTCAAGAGATCTTGGCCAAGGTTCCACATCTCTAGGCCGAGGTGTGGTTTCCTTGGCCTAGGAGTGCAGCTGCCAGCCGAGATGTTACAAGGTGCCGGCAAGGATGTACCATGGTCGATCTAGGTGTGCAGTGGTCGGCCTAGGTGTGCATGCAAGATACACTAAGGTGCATTTGATCATGCAAGGTAGGCCAAGGTGAGATACAATGCTTGGCCTAGGTGTGAGGTCTGAACAAGAGTGGTCTCGGTGACTACACTTAGGGAAATAGTGAAGTCTGGAATCTGGGTTTCCTTCTTGAAGAACACGAAAAACATAAACATGAAGAACATAAATACCAAAAAAAATATAACTTCTCATTCAAAATCATGGACCTGGGTACCCATGCTTGAAGATTTCAAGAAAACAAACACAAAAACATGGAACTTGTTAAAAACATTTGGATCAAAACATGATTTTTCTTCAAGAACACAAGAACATCACTTTCTCTCTCTAAAACAAAACTTTAAATCAATGCATGGCTCATGAATCATGCTAGATCATTGTCACGACCCAAACTCGCCTCTATGGGTTTAGCATCGTAATCGGCCAATAACCCTTAGATTACCGAAGGCCTTTTAACAAAATAACATGAAATTAGGGGTTGAGGAAGCAATAAACAGAAATATACATAGTCCATTGAGTTGTAAAGACATACATCGGATAGTTATTCTTAAACTTTAATAAAGATACGTGTGATATCAAAAGATACAGTTGATACATGCCACTCCATGTACTGTACATATAAGCAGAAATTTGTCTATAATCATAACAAAAGAACTAAAGTCTTAAATACAAAAACATGACTACAGGACTTGACATGATTCAGAACCTCATTGGGAGGCACAAAGGATGGCTGACAAACACAAAACTCTTCAGGCATCATCTTAAGCCTGGTAGCGCACCTGACCACCTACATATAATATATTAATAGTGAGCGGGAGCCCAGTGAATAATAACAAAGTAAAGGGTTTTCATGAATGATGTCCGTCATAGAGTTAGAAATCAGAGTCTTATGTACATTCAGATTTCAATTCAGAAACAGATTCATATACATGATCATTTTCATTTTCAAAGTTCATACATTTCACATCATAATACGTGGCACATCCATTAGCATTAACAAATTTGATGACCCATGAAAGGGACAGCCGTGAAGGCATTCTGATGACCCATAAAAGGACAGCCATAAGGCATTCCGATGACTCGTGTGCACAGAGACGTTTCCGATGACCCTCAAAGAGACGGCCGTAAAGGCATTCCGATGACCTATAAAGGGACCTAATGACCTATAAAGGGACGCAAAATATCACATGATGCTATGGATGCCACGAGTACATTTTAGAAACTTGGACGATCATTCATTCACACAAAACATAGCATTTCAGAAAACTAATCATATCGTATTATCAGAAAATAATCAAGTCTAGCATAACTTTATAGAGTTATTACTCACAAATAATAGATGGCTCCAAACAAATGAATAGAGTAGGCAATTTACATATCTTGCGGCGCGTGACCTACACAGGTACAAAATGAATACATACTAAATTACACACCCAAAAACATTTACTTTGTTCTTTTTTATCTTGGTGTGTCTCTACTTTTATCCTCATTATTGTGCCTTAATCATGGCCTAGGAATGCCTACAATGGAATGGGGATACAAAAATGTACTTGAAAACACTTAACAAAACTTGCTGAAAACAGGATCCTCGCTCGAGCACAACTTCTTACGCTCGAGCGAACATGTAAAATGTGAGTGGTCGCTCGAGCGCAAGATCTGTCACTCGAGCGGTCTGTAAACTTTTGCAAAAGTGCTAGTTGCTTGATTTTTCTGCTCGATGCTCGCTCGACACTCACTCGAGCGTAAGAGACATGCCCTCACTCGAGCGTAACTTTTGTCGCTCGAGCGGCCTTCAAAACAAAAGAACTTCTGGGAGCATGCATTTCACACTCGAGTGGACTTCTAGTCGCTCAAGCAGAAGTACACGTACTTAGAATGGTCACTTGAGCGTAGGAGCAGAATTTTGGAATTTTCAGATTTTCTCGCAAGCTCAAAACTCAATTTCAAAATCTTCAAAACACATCCTTTTGGACCAAAACTTAGTAAAACATTGAGAAACTCATGATACATGATGAATGACAAACTATTTTGCAAAATCAAGCCCAAAAGCTATGCCAATTGTAGTAAACAAAACTTGAAACTTAGATAACATAACTTGCATGTAATGTCATGAATTCTAACCTTCCAAAACATGATCAAATAAGTCATTATGCTCAAAAACAAGTTGAATTCTTTGAACAAAACTAAGATATGAACATGCATGTGAGAATTTTTGTAAAAACAACTTCAAAACCTCATGATATGCACATGTATGTATGATTTGAGCTACAATTCTTTAATCCTAGCTCATTCTCATGTTAGTTCACCTCCTTTACTTAAATTCTTACAAAAACTAACTCAATTACACAACTTAGGGTTAGATTCCTTACCTTAGATGCTCAACTATGGTCTCTCTAGAGTTATTTGGTTGAAATCCCTAGCCAAATCTCCAAATTCTCAATCAATTCCTATGTTGAAGCCACTCTCCTCTTAGTCTCTTTCTCTCAACATGTTTGAACTCAATCAAGAGGAAATGGGAGTGCAAAAAGTGTATATGAGGTGTTGAGGTGGCCCTGTATAGGCTTGGCTAATGGCCTAATTACTTTGTTGATTAATCAATCAATTGGGTATTAATTTATTCTAATTTAATTGTTCCGAATCAAATTTCAATTAAACCTACCACAAAATTCTATATATCTCAAATAGCACATAAATCAAGTCAATTTCTGAATCGGATGCCGATAAGGCTTTCAATTTACAAATTGAAACGGAAACATGAACAAATCTTCCTACGAGAGATAGATAAAAATACAAATAATGCATCACACATGTAATTAATTCAGGATTTGATCTCAATAAATTATTAGACATATTAAATCATGGATGAACATTAATGAAGGGTCTGGGTTGTTACAATCATGCAATGTGATTAGATTAATATAAAGAACAACAAGAGTAGATCAAGAATCTAATCTCAAAACACAAATCCAACGGTTCAAGGTATGAAGATCAAGCTTGGAAATCTAGTTCTCATTCTAAGAACTCATTCTTCTTCTTCCTAGAGTTTCTCTCTCTACAAGGTAAAGATTGGCAAATGATATGGGTTCCTCACTGCTAGCTGGCTTAAACCATTACTGGGACACGTGGTATCATCTGGTCAAATCTCCTAAAAAATGTGCTAGAGTGAAAAGACAAGAGCAAATCAAAGTGTGTATAACAAGTATGGTGGCATAGGTACTCCAACAAGGCAATGATCCTGGATCAAAACATAGACTTCAGACAAGCAAGGTTATCTGATCTCGGTTAGGAAAGATAACACTTGACCTAGGTGTGCCACACCTTGGCCTAGATGTGTCACACTTCGGCCTAGGTCGTACCAGTCCAAGAACGAGATTGCCAAGTGCCAGTTAAGGTGCACAACAAGGCTGAAAGGTTCAAGGATCAAAGATCTAGGATGCCTAGATGATAAACATCTCGGCCTAGGTGATGCACACCTCGGCCTAGATGAAGCACATCTCGGCCAAGATACCAGGGTGAAGGCCGAGGTTAACCAAGATGGTCCCAAGATGATCCTAGGGGTTGACGCACAACAGCGTAGGTGTAAGAGGTTCAAAGGGTGTGATCTAGGCGTGAGACAGTAAAGACAAGTAGCCTAGGTTCAACACACCAAGTAAGGAACAAAGCATGCATATAACACTTACGTAAAACATGATAGCACAAAACCATAAAGGAACCTTTACTTAGGCAAACTAAATCAAAGTATATAGATGCAAACTTAAAAAGGCAAAATCATGTAAATGTATATGAGCATGATTAAGACAAGGGTGAGGGTTGTTATAGTTAAAGTGACTACAACTAATGTAAATGATAAATAAACATTAAAATAAAATACTGAACTCCACATAAAATGAAACAAACACATTTAATAAGTTTCTCACTAAATGTAAAATTTTTGTATTTCAAATTGTGATAAAATGATGTGCATTTAAAATTTTAGGAGAAATTACAAATGGGTAGCTTGTACAAAATAATCAAAAACACATGGAAAAATTTATGAATTTAACAAGTAAAATTTATAAATTTTACCATTAATTTGATTTTTTCTTTTTTTTAAAACTTTGAACTAATTTGTTAATTCTCCCAAATTTTATATCCACTATTATTGTTTGAAAAAATAAAAAGAAAGAAAATACTATCTTGCTGTAAGAATCTATCCCGATAGAGGGGGCAAGGAGGAAGAAGCAAATAGAAAGTTGGTTGGTCATTTTCTAATTTGTTGATGGTGATGTTGACTTTGATCCATCCATTCCTCCATTGGCTGATCATAGCTTTAACCCCTCATCTACAACCAAAGACATAGGATTATATAAAAAATTAACTGAGAGACTTATTAAACTGAATAATCTGATTTTTATATTTTAAATTTAGGTTTAATTTAGTCTTTTCATTCAAGTTAAAAGTTATAGTCAATGATTTTGAGACATTTATCATTTTCTTAAGATGTACATATAGAAAAAATTAACAAAATTTTATATGAAAAAACTAAATTAAGAAACTGAATTTAAAGTATGCGGATACTAATCATTCAATTTAAAATTATAGTTTTGTTTTCTAAGAACGCTATGATTACAAATTGAACACGACAACTACCACACACAAAAAATGCTCATTTATTTTATGGAATAAAAAATTTCAATTTGTCTTTCGCACTATTACTTAAAATTTAATTTAATTTTGATTTTTTCAATAATATTAAGTTAGTTTATGCATTTTACTTACGGAAATAGAGTAGTTTTTATTATTGGACAATTTAGTTATAAGTTTCATATTATAGTAGCTTTCAATAATTTTAAAGTAGGATTTAATTTTGTGTATGAAAAAAGTAGAATACCTAGATTTAGAATTTAGTAATTATAATCATTGCCTTAATATAGATAAAAATAAATTTCGTTGTAATTTTGAATGTACTTTTACACATCAACTCCATAACAAATATAATTCTTAGCTAAATAGTATTATAGATCATCAGATTAATTTTGCAGAAAATATTAAAAAGGACTTAGATAAAATCAATAATCTTTTTACTTCGTCTATGGACCATCTTTGTAATACTCGCAATATAATTAAGGATCAAGATAAAAAATTAGATTATATCCAAGATCAGTGTTGCTCAATTCTACAAAAACGAATAGATTTAAATTTAGAAAAATTTCCTATGCAGAGTAATGGGCATACTAATGGACACAGCCTATGCAGTTAATGAACACAATGGAGAGATGGGCAACATCCTTTTTGGATCGAATGAATGCTCATCAATCAACTAATGCAAGGCATACATAGGAAAATTCAAATGTCTCTCAACAAAGATTGGCTAGAGACAAACAGCCTATGCAGAGTAATGGGCATACTAATGGACACAGCCTATGCAGTTAATGAACACAATGGAGAGATGGGCAACATCCTTTTTGGATCGAATGAATGCTCATCAATCAACTAATGCAAGGCATACATAGGAAAATTCAAATGTCTCTCAACAAAGATTGGCTAGAGACAAACAGCCTATGCAGAGTAATGGGCATACTAATGGACACAGCCTATGCAGTTAATGAACACAATGGAGAGATGGGCAACATCCTTTTTGGATCGAATGAATGCTCATCAATCAACTAATGCAAGGCATACATAGGAAAATTCAAATGTCTCTCAACAAAGATTGGCTAGAGACAAACAGCCTATGCAGAGTAATGGGCATACTAATGGACACAGCCTATGCAGTTAATGAACACAATGGAGAGATGGGCAACATCCTTTTTGGATCGAATGAATGCTCATCAATCAACTAATGCAAGGCATACATAGGAAAATTCAAATGTCTCTCAACAAAGATTGGCTAGAGACAAACAGCCTATGCAGAGTAATGGGCATACTAATGGACACAGCCTATGCAGTTAATGAACACAATGGAGAGATGGGCAACATCCTTTTTGGATCGAATGAATGCTCATCAATCAACTAATGCAAGGCATACATAGGAAAATTCAAATGTCTCTCAACAAAGATTGGCTAGAGACAAACAGCCTATGCAGAGTAATGGGCATACTAATGGACACAGCCTATGCAGTTAATGAACACAATGGAGAGATGGGCAACATCCTTTTTGGATCGAATGAATGCTCATCAATCAACTAATGCAAGGCATACATAGGAAAATTCAAATGTCTCTCAACAAAGATTGGCTAGAGACAAACAGCCTATGCAGAGTAATGGGCATACTAATGGACACAGCCTATGCAGTTAATGAACACAATGGAGAGATGGGCAACATCCTTTTTGGATCGAATGAATGCTCATCAATCAACTAATGCAAGGCATACATAGGAAAATTCAAATGTCTCTCAACAAAGATTGGCTAGAGACAAACAGCCTATGCAGAGTAATGGGCATACTAATGGACACAGCCTATGCAGTTAATGAACACAATGGAGAGATGGGCAACATCCTTTTTGGATCGAATGAATGCTCATCAATCAACTAATGCAAGGCATACATAGGAAAATTCAAATGTCTCTCAACAAAGATTGGCTAGAGACAAACAGCCTATGCAGAGTAATGGGCATACTAATGGACACAGCCTATGCAGTTAATGAACACAATGGAGAGATGGGCAACATCCTTTTTGGATCGAATGAATGCTCATCAATCAACTAATGCAAGGCATACATAGGAAAATTCAAATGTCTCTCAACAAAGATTGGCTAGAGACAAACAGCCTATGCAGAGTAATGGGCATACTAATGGACACAGCCTATGCAGTTAATGAACACAATGGAGAGATGGGCAACATCCTTTTTGGATCGAATGAATGCTCATCAATCAACTAATGCAAGGCATACATAGGAAAATTCAAATGTCTCTCAACAAAGATTGGCTAGAGACAAACAGCCTATGCAGAGTAATGGGCATACTAATGGACACAGCCTATGCAGTTAATGAACACAATGGAGAGATGGGCAACATCCTTTTTGGATCGAATGAATGCTCATCAATCAACTAATGCAAGGCATACATAGGAAAATTCAAATGTCTCTCAACAAAGATTGGCTAGAGACAAACAGCCTATGCAGAGTAATGGGCATACTAATGGACACAGCCTATGCAGTTAATGAACACAATGGAGAGATGGGCAACATCCTTTTTGGATCGAATGAATGCTCATCAATCAACTAATGCAAGGCATACATAGGAAAATTCAAATGTCTCTCAACAAAGATTGGCTAGAGACAAACAGCCTATGCAGAGTAATGGGCATACTAATGGACACAGCCTATGCAGTTAATGAACACAATGGAGAGATGGGCAACATCCTTTTTGGATCGAATGAATGCTCATCAATCAACTAATGCAAGGCATACATAGGAAAATTCAAATGTCTCTCAACAAAGATTGGCTAGAGACAAACAGCCTATGCAGAGTAATGGGCATACTAATGGACACAGCCTATGCAGTTAATGAACACAATGGAGAGATGGGCAACATCCTTTTTGGATCGAATGAATGCTCATCAATCAACTAATGCAAGGCATACATAGGAAAATTCAAATGTCTCTCAACAAAGATTGGCTAGAGACAAACAGCCTATGCAGAGTAATGGGCATACTAATGGACACAGCCTATGCAGTTAATGAACACAATGGAGAGATGGGCAACATCCTTTTTGGATCGAATGAATGCTCATCAATCAACTAATGCAAGGCATACATAGGAAAATTCAAATGTCTCTCAACAAAGATTGGCTAGAGACAAACAGCCTATGCAGAGTAATGGGCATACTAATGGACACAGCCTATGCAGTTAATGAACACAATGGAGAGATGGGCAACATCCTTTTTGGATCGAATGAATGCTCATCAATCAACTAATGCAAGGCATACATAGGAAAATTCAAATGTCTCTCAACAAAGATTGGCTAGAGACAAACAGCCTATGCAGAGTAATGGGCATACTAATGGACACAGCCTATGCAGTTAATGAACACAATGGAGAGATGGGCAACATCCTTTTTGGATCGAATGAATGCTCATCAATCAACTAATGCAAGGCATACATAGGAAAATTCAAATGTCTCTCAACAAAGATTGGCTAGAGACAAACAGCCTATGCAGAGTAATGGGCATACTAATGGACACAGCCTATGCAGTTAATGAACACAATGGAGAGATGGGCAACATCCTTTTTGGATCGAATGAATGCTCATCAATCAACTAATGCAAGGCATACATAGGAAAATTCAAATGTCTCTCAACAAAGATTGGCTAGAGACAAACAGCCTATGCAGAGTAATGGGCATACTAATGGACACAGCCTATGCAGTTAATGAACACAATGGAGAGATGGGCAACATCCTTTTTGGATCGAATGAATGCTCATCAATCAACTAATGCAAGGCATACATAGGAAAATTCAAATGTCTCTCAACAAAGATTGGCTAGAGACAAACAGCCTATGCAGAGTAATGGGCATACTAATGGACACAGCCTATGCAGTTAATGAACACAATGGAGAGATGGGCAACATCCTTTTTGGATCGAATGAATGCTCATCAATCAACTAATGCAAGGCATACATAGGAAAATTCAAATGTCTCTCAACAAAGATTGGCTAGAGACAAACAGCCTATGCAGAGTAATGGGCATACTAATGGACACAGCCTATGCAGTTAATGAACACAATGGAGAGATGGGCAACATCCTTTTTGGATCGAATGAATGCTCATCAATCAACTAATGCAAGGCATACATAGGAAAATTCAAATGTCTCTCAACAAAGATTGGCTAGAGACAAACAGCCTATGCAGAGTAATGGGCATACTAATGGACACAGCCTATGCAGTTAATGAACACAATGGAGAGATGGGCAACATCCTTTTTGGATCGAATGAATGCTCATCAATCAACTAATGCAAGGCATACATAGGAAAATTCAAATGTCTCTCAACAAAGATTGGCTAGAGACAAACAGCCTATGCAGAGTAATGGGCATACTAATGGACACAGCCTATGCAGTTAATGAACACAATGGAGAGATGGGCAACATCCTTTTTGGATCGAATGAATGCTCATCAATCAACTAATGCAAGGCATACATAGGAAAATTCAAATGTCTCTCAACAAAGATTGGCTAGAGACAAACAGCCTATGCAGAGTAATGGGCATACTAATGGACACAGCCTATGCAGTTAATGAACACAATGGAGAGATGGGCAACATCCTTTTTGGATCGAATGAATGCTCATCAATCAACTAATGCAAGGCATACATAGGAAAATTCAAATGTCTCTCAACAAAGATTGGCTAGAGACAAACAGCCTATGCAGAGTAATGGGCATACTAATGGACACAGCCTATGCAGTTAATGAACACAATGGAGAGATGGGCAACATCCTTTTTGGATCGAATGAATGCTCATCAATCAACTAATGCAAGGCATACATAGGAAAATTCAAATGTCTCTCAACAAAGATTGGCTAGAGACAAACAGCCTATGCAGAGTAATGGGCATACTAATGGACACAGCCTATGCAGTTAATGAACACAATGGAGAGATGGGCAACATCCTTTTTGGATCGAATGAATGCTCATCAATCAACTAATGCAAGGCATACATAGGAAAATTCAAATGTCTCTCAACAAAGATTGGCTAGAGACAAACAGCCTATGCAGAGTAATGGGCATACTAATGGACACAGCCTATGCAGTTAATGAACACAATGGAGAGATGGGCAACATCCTTTTTGGATCGAATGAATGCTCATCAATCAACTAATGCAAGGCATACATAGGAAAATTCAAATGTCTCTCAACAAAGATTGGCTAGAGACAAACAGCCTATGCAGAGTAATGGGCATACTAATGGACACAGCCTATGCAGTTAATGAACACAATGGAGAGATGGGCAACATCCTTTTTGGATCGAATGAATGCTCATCAATCAACTAATGCAAGGCATACATAGGAAAATTCAAATGTCTCTCAACAAAGATTGGCTAGAGACAAACAGCCTATGCAGAGTAATGGGCATACTAATGGACACAGCCTATGCAGTTAATGAACACAATGGAGAGATGGGCAACATCCTTTTTGGATCGAATGAATGCTCATCAATCAACTAATGCAAGGCATACATAGGAAAATTCAAATGTCTCTCAACAAAGATTGGCTAGAGACAAACAGCCTATGCAGAGTAATGGGCATACTAATGGACACAGCCTATGCAGTTAATGAACACAATGGAGAGATGGGCAACATCCTTTTTGGATCGAATGAATGCTCATCAATCAACTAATGCAAGGCATACATAGGAAAATTCAAATGTCTCTCAACAAAGATTGGCTAGAGACAAACAGCCTATGCAGAGTAATGGGCATACTAATGGACACAGCCTATGCAGTTAATGAACACAATGGAGAGATGGGCAACATCCTTTTTGGATCGAATGAATGCTCATCAATCAACTAATGCAAGGCATACATAGGAAAATTCAAATGTCTCTCAACAAAGATTGGCTAGAGACAAACAGCCTATGCAGAGTAATGGGCATACTAATGGACACAGCCTATGCAGTTAATGAACACAATGGAGAGATGGGCAACATCCTTTTTGGATCGAATGAATGCTCATCAATCAACTAATGCAAGGCATACATAGGAAAATTCAAATGTCTCTCAACAAAGATTGGCTAGAGACAAACAGCCTATGCAGAGTAATGGGCATACTAATGGACACAGCCTATGCAGTTAATGAACACAATGGAGAGATGGGCAACATCCTTTTTGGATCGAATGAATGCTCATCAATCAACTAATGCAAGGCATACATAGGAAAATTCAAATGTCTCTCAACAAAGATTGGCTAGAGACAAACAGCCTATGCAGAGTAATGGGCATACTAATGGACACAGCCTATGCAGTTAATGAACACAATGGAGAGATGGGCAACATCCTTTTTGGATCGAATGAATGCTCATCAATCAACTAATGCAAGGCATACATAGGAAAATTCAAATGTCTCTCAACAAAGATTGGCTAGAGACAAACAGCCTATGCAGAGTAATGGGCATACTAATGGACACAGCCTATGCAGTTAATGAACACAATGGAGAGATGGGCAACATCCTTTTTGGATCGAATGAATGCTCATCAATCAACTAATGCAAGGCATACATAGGAAAATTCAAATGTCTCTCAACAAAGATTGGCTAGAGACAAACAGCCTATGCAGAGTAATGGGCATACTAATGGACACAGCCTATGCAGTTAATGAACACAATGGAGAGATGGGCAACATCCTTTTTGGATCGAATGAATGCTCATCAATCAACTAATGCAAGGCATACATAGGAAAATTCAAATGTCTCTCAACAAAGATTGGCTAGAGACAAACAGCCTATGCAGAGTAATGGGCATACTAATGGACACAGCCTATGCAGTTAATGAACACAATGGAGAGATGGGCAACATCCTTTTTGGATCGAATGAATGCTCATCAATCAACTAATGCAAGGCATACATAGGAAAATTCAAATGTCTCTCAACAAAGATTGGCTAGAGACAAACAGCCTATGCAGAGTAATGGGCATACTAATGGACACAGCCTATGCAGTTAATGAACACAATGGAGAGATGGGCAACATCCTTTTTGGATCGAATGAATGCTCATCAATCAACTAATGCAAGGCATACATAGGAAAATTCAAATGTCTCTCAACAAAGATTGGCTAGAGACAAACAGCCTATGCAGAGTAATGGGCATACTAATGGACACAGCCTATGCAGTTAATGAACACAATGGAGAGATGGGCAACATCCTTTTTGGATCGAATGAATGCTCATCAATCAACTAATGCAAGGCATACATAGGAAAATTCAAATGTCTCTCAACAAAGATTGGCTAGAGACAAACAGCCTATGCAGAGTAATGGGCATACTAATGGACACAGCCTATGCAGTTAATGAACACAATGGAGAGATGGGCAACATCCTTTTTGGATCGAATGAATGCTCATCAATCAACTAATGCAAGGCATACATAGGAAAATTCAAATGTCTCTCAACAAAGATTGGCTAGAGACAAACAGCCTATGCAGAGTAATGGGCATACTAATGGACACAGCCTATGCAGTTAATGAACACAATGGAGAGATGGGCAACATCCTTTTTGGATCGAATGAATGCTCATCAATCAACTAATGCAAGGCATACATAGGAAAATTCAAATGTCTCTCAACAAAGATTGGCTAGAGACAAACAGCCTATGCAGAGTAATGGGCATACTAATGGACACAGCCTATGCAGTTAATGAACACAATGGAGAGATGGGCAACATCCTTTTTGGATCGAATGAATGCTCATCAATCAACTAATGCAAGGCATACATAGGAAAATTCAAATGTCTCTCAACAAAGATTGGCTAGAGACAAACAGCCTATGCAGAGTAATGGGCATACTAATGGACACAGCCTATGCAGTTAATGAACACAATGGAGAGATGGGCAACATCCTTTTTGGATCGAATGAATGCTCATCAATCAACTAATGCAAGGCATACATAGGAAAATTCAAATGTCTCTCAACAAAGATTGGCTAGAGACAAACAGCCTATGCAGAGTAATGGGCATACTAATGGACACAGCCTATGCAGTTAATGAACACAATGGAGAGATGGGCAACATCCTTTTTGGATCGAATGAATGCTCATCAATCAACTAATGCAAGGCATACATAGGAAAATTCAAATGTCTCTCAACAAAGATTGGCTAGAGACAAACAGCCTATGCAGAGTAATGGGCATACTAATGGACACAGCCTATGCAGTTAATGAACACAATGGAGAGATGGGCAACATCCTTTTTGGATCGAATGAATGCTCATCAATCAACTAATGCAAGGCATACATAGGAAAATTCAAATGTCTCTCAACAAAGATTGGCTAGAGACAAACAGCCTATGCAGAGTAATGGGCATACTAATGGACACAGCCTATGCAGTTAATGAACACAATGGAGAGATGGGCAACATCCTTTTTGGATCGAATGAATGCTCATCAATCAACTAATGCAAGGCATACATAGGAAAATTCAAATGTCTCTCAACAAAGATTGGCTAGAGACAAACAGCCTATGCAGAGTAATGGGCATACTAATGGACACAGCCTATGCAGTTAATGAACACAATGGAGAGATGGGCAACATCCTTTTTGGATCGAATGAATGCTCATCAATCAACTAATGCAAGGCATACATAGGAAAATTCAAATGTCTCTCAACAAAGATTGGCTAGAGACAAACAGCCTATGCAGAGTAATGGGCATACTAATGGACACAGCCTATGCAGTTAATGAACACAATGGAGAGATGGGCAACATCCTTTTTGGATCGAATGAATGCTCATCAATCAACTAATGCAAGGCATACATAGGAAAATTCAAATGTCTCTCAACAAAGATTGGCTAGAGACAAACAGCCTATGCAGAGTAATGGGCATACTAATGGACACAGCCTATGCAGTTAATGAACACAATGGAGAGATGGGCAACATCCTTTTTGGATCGAATGAATGCTCATCAATCAACTAATGCAAGGCATACATAGGAAAATTCAAATGTCTCTCAACAAAGATTGGCTAGAGACAAACAGCCTATGCAGAGTAATGGGCATACTAATGGACACAGCCTATGCAGTTAATGAACACAATGGAGAGATGGGCAACATCCTTTTTGGATCGAATGAATGCTCATCAATCAACTAATGCAAGGCATACATAGGAAAATTCAAATGTCTCTCAACAAAGATTGGCTAGAGACAAACAGCCTATGCAGAGTAATGGGCATACTAATGGACACAGCCTATGCAGTTAATGAACACAATGGAGAGATGGGCAACATCCTTTTTGGATCGAATGAATGCTCATCAATCAACTAATGCAAGGCATACATAGGAAAATTCAAATGTCTCTCAACAAAGATTGGCTAGAGACAAACAGCCTATGCAGAGTAATGGGCATACTAATGGACACAGCCTATGCAGTTAATGAACACAATGGAGAGATGGGCAACATCCTTTTTGGATCGAATGAATGCTCATCAATCAACTAATGCAAGGCATACATAGGAAAATTCAAATGTCTCTCAACAAAGATTGGCTAGAGACAAACAGCCTATGCAGAGTAATGGGCATACTAATGGACACAGCCTATGCAGTTAATGAACACAATGGAGAGATGGGCAACATCCTTTTTGGATCGAATGAATGCTCATCAATCAACTAATGCAAGGCATACATAGGAAAATTCAAATGTCTCTCAACAAAGATTGGCTAGAGACAAACAGCCTATGCAGAGTAATGGGCATACTAATGGACACAGCCTATGCAGTTAATGAACACAATGGAGAGATGGGCAACATCCTTTTTGGATCGAATGAATGCTCATCAATCAACTAATGCAAGGCATACATAGGAAAATTCAAATGTCTCTCAACAAAGATTGGCTAGAGACAAACAGCCTATGCAGAGTAATGGGCATACTAATGGACACAGCCTATGCAGTTAATGAACACAATGGAGAGATGGGCAACATCCTTTTTGGATCGAATGAATGCTCATCAATCAACTAATGCAAGGCATACATAGGAAAATTCAAATGTCTCTCAACAAAGATTGGCTAGAGACAAACAGCCTATGCAGAGTAATGGGCATACTAATGGACACAGCCTATGCAGTTAATGAACACAATGGAGAGATGGGCAACATCCTTTTTGGATCGAATGAATGCTCATCAATCAACTAATGCAAGGCATACATAGGAAAATTCAAATGTCTCTCAACAAAGATTGGCTAGAGACAAACAGCCTATGCAGAGTAATGGGCATACTAATGGACACAGCCTATGCAGTTAATGAACACAATGGAGAGATGGGCAACATCCTTTTTGGATCGAATGAATGCTCATCAATCAACTAATGCAAGGCATACATAGGAAAATTCAAATGTCTCTCAACAAAGATTGGCTAGAGACAAACAGCCTATGCAGAGTAATGGGCATACTAATGGACACAGCCTATGCAGTTAATGAACACAATGGAGAGATGGGCAACATCCTTTTTGGATCGAATGAATGCTCATCAATCAACTAATGCAAGGCATACATAGGAAAATTCAAATGTCTCTCAACAAAGATTGGCTAGAGACAAACAGCCTATGCAGAGTAATGGGCATACTAATGGACACAGCCTATGCAGTTAATGAACACAATGGAGAGATGGGCAACATCCTTTTTGGATCGAATGAATGCTCATCAATCAACTAATGCAAGGCATACATAGGAAAATTCAAATGTCTCTCAACAAAGATTGGCTAGAGACAAACAGCCTATGCAGAGTAATGGGCATACTAATGGACACAGCCTATGCAGTTAATGAACACAATGGAGAGATGGGCAACATCCTTTTTGGATCGAATGAATGCTCATCAATCAACTAATGCAAGGCATACATAGGAAAATTCAAATGTCTCTCAACAAAGATTGGCTAGAGACAAACAGCCTATGCAGAGTAATGGGCATACTAATGGACACAGCCTATGCAGTTAATGAACACAATGGAGAGATGGGCAACATCCTTTTTGGATCGAATGAATGCTCATCAATCAACTAATGCAAGGCATACATAGGAAAATTCAAATGTCTCTCAACAAAGATTGGCTAGAGACAAACAGCCTATGCAGAGTAATGGGCATACTAATGGACACAGCCTATGCAGTTAATGAACACAATGGAGAGATGGGCAACATCCTTTTTGGATCGAATGAATGCTCATCAATCAACTAATGCAAGGCATACATAGGAAAATTCAAATGTCTCTCAACAAAGATTGGCTAGAGACAAACAGCCTATGCAGAGTAATGGGCATACTAATGGACACAGCCTATGCAGTTAATGAACACAATGGAGAGATGGGCAACATCCTTTTTGGATCGAATGAATGCTCATCAATCAACTAATGCAAGGCATACATAGGAAAATTCAAATGTCTCTCAACAAAGATTGGCTAGAGACAAACAGCCTATGCAGAGTAATGGGCATACTAATGGACACAGCCTATGCAGTTAATGAACACAATGGAGAGATGGGCAACATCCTTTTTGGATCGAATGAATGCTCATCAATCAACTAATGCAAGGCATACATAGGAAAATTCAAATGTCTCTCAACAAAGATTGGCTAGAGACAAACAGCCTATGCAGAGTAATGGGCATACTAATGGACACAGCCTATGCAGTTAATGAACACAATGGAGAGATGGGCAACATCCTTTTTGGATCGAATGAATGCTCATCAATCAACTAATGCAAGGCATACATAGGAAAATTCAAATGTCTCTCAACAAAGATTGGCTAGAGACAAACAGCCTATGCAGAGTAATGGGCATACTAATGGACACAGCCTATGCAGTTAATGAACACAATGGAGAGATGGGCAACATCCTTTTTGGATCGAATGAATGCTCATCAATCAACTAATGCAAGGCATACATAGGAAAATTCAAATGTCTCTCAACAAAGATTGGCTAGAGACAAACAGCCTATGCAGAGTAATGGGCATACTAATGGACACAGCCTATGCAGTTAATGAACACAATGGAGAGATGGGCAACATCCTTTTTGGATCGAATGAATGCTCATCAATCAACTAATGCAAGGCATACATAGGAAAATTCAAATGTCTCTCAACAAAGATTGGCTAGAGACAAACAGCCTATGCAGAGTAATGGGCATACTAATGGACACAGCCTATGCAGTTAATGAACACAATGGAGAGATGGGCAACATCCTTTTTGGA
The DNA here is from genome assembly GCF_004153795.1 of Camellia sinensis. Lineage (NCBI taxonomy): Eukaryota > Viridiplantae > Streptophyta > Magnoliopsida > Ericales > Theaceae > Camellia > Camellia sinensis. The sequence goes on from NW_021025417.1 coordinate 602,537, forward strand.
TCGAATGAATGCTCATCAATCAACTAATGCAAGGCATACATAGGAAAATTCAAATGTCTCTCAACAAAGATTGGCTAGAGACAAACAGCCTATGCAGAGTAATGGGCATACTAATGGACACAGCCTATGCAGTTAATGAACACAATGGAGAGATGGGCAACATCCTTTTTGGATCGAATGAATGCTCATCAATCAACTAATGCAAGGCATACATAGGAAAATTCAAATGTCTCTCAACAAAGATTGGCTAGAGACAAACAGCCTATGCAGAGTAATGGGCATACTAATGGACACAGCCTATGCAGTTAATGAACACAATGGAGAGATGGGCAACATCCTTTTTGGATCGAATGAATGCTCATCAATCAACTAATGCAAGGCATACATAGGAAAATTCAAATGTCTCTCAACAAAGATTGGCTAGAGACAAACAGCCTATGCAGAGTAATGGGCATACTAATGGACACAGCCTATGCAGTTAATGAACACAATGGAGAGATGGGCAACATCCTTTTTGGATCGAATGAATGCTCATCAATCAACTAATGCAAGGCATACATAGGAAAATTCAAATGTCTCTCAACAAAGATTGGCTAGAGACAAACAGCCTATGCAGAGTAATGGGCATACTAATGGACACAGCCTATGCAGTTAATGAACACAATGGAGAGATGGGCAACATCCTTTTTGGATCGAATGAATGCTCATCAATCAACTAATGCAAGGCATACATAGGAAAATTCAAATGTCTCTCAACAAAGATTGGCTAGAGACAAACAGCCTATGCAGAGTAATGGGCATACTAATGGACACAGCCTATGCAGTTAATGAACACAATGGAGAGATGGGCAACATCCTTTTTGGATCGAATGAATGCTCATCAATCAACTAATGCAAGGCATACATAGGAAAATTCAAATGTCTCTCAACAAAGATTGGCTAGAGACAAACAGCCTATGCAGAGTAATGGGCATACTAATGGTCAACCTAGTAACCAAAATCTTGAAAGACCACCACCTCAGTCTTGGTATGAGCCTCTTTCGAGGCCTATGGAAAATCAAAATGCCTTATTACTTAATAGTGAAGCTATGCAAATTGGTGGATCTGGCCCAACACAAGATAATGGTGTAAGGATGGTTCCAAATCCCATGTTCGAAGCCATATCTGGCACGAGGGGGTTCACTGATCCTTTGTTCGAATTTATACTCGGGGGGTTGGAAGGTTTTCCTACAACTGGAAGAGACACAACACCTGTTCCAACACCTTTCGTAAGTCTTTTTGCAGGGCAGACTCAAACAGATCATCCGTACTCTCAACAGCAGCCAGCACCACAGGGACAACCAGTCCCAAACATGCCACCCTATGGACCAAGAAGACCCCAGGCACAGGGTTGTCTGCCAAATCCTGTGTTTGTTCCTCCGGTAGTGGTTCAACAAGCACAAAACATGGTTCCTGGGGACCAAATTGTTGATATTATTAGAGAGATGTGTGGACCAATGGCTAGGGAGGGTTCAAACTTTTGTGTATAGGAAGCCATATCCAGAATGGATAGATAAGGTACATGAATACCCAAGGGGGTTTAGGGTACACGACTTCGTTCTTTTTTATGGAAATGGAAACCAGTCAACAGTTGAACATATTGCTAGGTTCACTGCTCAGTGTGGTGAATTTGCCAACAATGAGAATATGAAGTTAAGATTGTTCCCAAATTATCTAACCAAGACAGCCTTTGTATGGTATATTAACCTTACACCTGTCTCTATCCAAACTTGGCAACAAATGAAAGAGGCATTTCATGCTCAATTCTTCCAAACAGAGCCAGAGGTTTCTATGGTAGACTTGGCAAGATTGAGTCAAACGCCTGATGAGAAGGCTACTCAGTTTATTGCCAAATTTAAAAGAGCACGAAATAAATGTAGGACCATCTTACTAGAGCCTAAATTTGTGAGATTGGCTTAAAATGGTCTAGAGTTTAGACTTCGAAAGAAGTTTGACTCAACTGAGTTTAGAGACTTAGTGGAATTAACCTATAAGGTGTTTATGTATGAAGCATTACTAGAAGAAGAACATGATCAAAGTAATGCATCATACAAGACGTATTATAGAGATCCTAATTATGAGATTGATGCAGCAGAGATTGTAGGGAGAAAGAACCTGTGATCTGTGAAACATTAATTCATAAAGACACAACAATTGACCAGCAGTTTAAAAAGAAAGACCTTCATAGGAAATATTCTTTCGACTTAACAAAGGCAGATGATATTTTTGATCGTCCGCTTGCCGCAAACTTCCTGAAGTTACCAAAAGGAGTCAAAATTTCGTCTCCAAAGGAACTTAAAAGAAAAATGTATTGTAAATGGCATAATTCTTGGTCTCACTCAACTAAAAACTGCATTGTTTTTCTAGACACGATCCAAGAGCAGATTCGAAAAGGGAGTCTAAAATTCTCAGCTAAAACAGAAAAGGCCATGGGGATTGACACTAATCCATTCCCAAAAATTGGAGAAGTGGCAGCCAATGTTATTGTGCCAAACTTCCAGAACTTGTCTTTGAAAGAATTGGAAAAAGTCAATGAACAAATGCATGTTGCTAGTCAAACAATTGTCAAGGAAGACACTGGAAATCTACCAGTAATTGGACAAGGTTTCTCAGACCAGAGGGAAGATTTTGATGAAGAAACACTGGATGGCGATTCTTTAGAAGCAGCTGTCATGCAAAGAATGTGTCCTAAATGCAGGCTGAGCTACAAGTGGTTGAAAGGACTTCCAATTGATGGAAAGAAATATTACAAGGATGTGCAGAGGCGTCCTAAACCAACCAGTGCTTATAACGAAAGGCCATATCCAATTGGTATTAGGTAGCAGCCATTAATGGCTGAACCAACAGTCACTAGGGTGCACTTCAAAGGCAAGAGACCTCTACATGAATCTAGGCCACCTAACTATTACAGAATGGAGGGCAATTATCTTGAAAGAAGATCTGAAAGGGGTTCAAGTTACGGGATCAAAGCCAAGGGTTGGCATCCTAAACCAGTCTCACACAGGATAGAAAGTGGCCATCTTCATCGAAGGCCTGAATTGGGCCCGAAACAGGAAGTCAAGGCCAAACAATGGCCTTCACAGCCAGTTTCGAAGATGGATTCGAAGGACGAAAGAGACAGTTCAACAACTGGGCCAGTGGGTTCATGGGTACCTGGAGTTCCAGATTGGTTTGTTATGCAGAACAAACCCAGAGAGATTTTTACCCAAAGGAATGTCGTTGGAAACCAAGGTAGGATGGTTAAACCTCCTTTGGTGGTTCTAAACAATTGGGTGTTAGTTAAGCACCCAAAAACAAAGGAACCAAATATGGTCCCGGTAATTTCTAGGTCCCAAAGAAGGAAGATCCAACGAAGGTACACACAATACCAGAAGGACTTGAAAGAAAGTAGAGAAAGCTCTTCATTGGTCCAGCCAAAGAGCCAAATAGAAAGGGAAGAAAATTCAAAGTCAAATCCTGATCCAAAATCAACTCTTCAAGACAAAAGGGGTTGCAGCAGAGAACAATTGGCCAAAGTTCACTCTGAACTAAAAGCCAAAGATGTCACGACCCAAACCCGCCCCTATGGGTTTAGCACCGTAACTGGCCAGTAATCAAAGATTACCAAAGGCCTGCTTAACAGTAATAAAGTAAAACAGAGCATAGGGGCATGGCGGAAGCCAAAACAGTAAATAAACAATGTCTAATGAGCTGTGACAGTCTGTATGCCAAAAAGACTTTTCATACACATATACATGAACAGTACAAAATAGTATGTATATATATACAATCATTCAGTTCAGGGACCTAATCCCTATTAAACAGTCCAGTAACAGTCTATACAGTTATACAAAACAGATACAGAGACAGACGGGGAAATTAAAACACCCCTAAGCCATAACTTGACAGGCTCGGAACCTCGCAGTGAGGCACAGTGGTTGGCTTGACAAAACTAGAGCTTACCCCGACACTTCTAACCATGGTCTGGTGCCTGTACACCTACATATATATATGAGCAGTGAGCTAAAGCCCAGTGAATAACGTAATGCATAAAGAGGTTAAGAATGAATGTCCTCATAGTAATGAAAACAGTTCGTTAATTCAGTATATCAGTCATTCAGTCATATGTGGTACATCCATTAGCATAACAGTACAGTAAATAGTAGGTCTTAAAAGACCGAACAGTAAATGATGGCCATCAATCAGTAAACAGTAGTGGTTCCAACAAGGGAACCGACAGAGATCTCTGTAACAATAACAGTAAACAGTAGTTGCTAAGGATACCACAATACAGTTCAGAATATAGGACATACATTTATTCAATTAACAGTAACAGTTCAGAAAGTAGTACAGTTCAATTGTTTGGAAGATAATCATTTTGAACATATCTTTACACAGTTGTTACTCACAGAGTTCTGGGCTACAGTAAAGCTAGAGCGTGTCCCCAGTCGCCAACCCTACACAGTTTACAGATTGAACACACACTAAGCTACACAGTTGCGACAGATAATAACTTAATCCCTATCTTGACTCGGTGTGGCTCTACATTTATATCCTCAATAAGATGCCTTAAACTAGGCCCAAGAATGCCTAGGATGAAATGAGGATGCAAAGATGCACTTTAAAAGCATTTTCAGAATTTTCAGAAAACAGGGGTCCCGCTCGAGCGTAGGTTAATCCGCTCGAGAGGACATGCCGACAAAGGTTTCCGCTCAAGCGCATACTCAACCGCTCGAGCGTACCTCAAAACAGTCAAAAGTGCTGGATAGGTGAAATCCACGCTCGATTGGGCACTCGACATCCGCTCGAGCGTAAGACAAAAGGTCCCGCTCGAGCGTAAATTACCCCGCTCGAGCTGACTTAAAAACAGAACAAAATACTGGGAGCACGATTTCCACGCTCGAGCGCCAGTCACCCCGCTCGAGCGTGAGTTCAAAATCTGGAATTCCTAGATTCGAACCTCAAGCTCAAAATCAAGTTTCAAACACCAAATTCGATCCTCTTGGGCTCATTTTCTGGAAAACACTTCAAAACTCATAATATTACATGGCTCAAAGCTCAATATGTAAAATCAAAGCCCAAAGGAAGATCAATTAAACTCATTTTCAAACCAAATTTCAAGAACACAATCCAAGCATGACATGCATGAGTTAAAACCACTTCAAAGCTTCAATGCTAACTCCAATGAGCCAATTGTTCCAAAAACAAGATGAAAACATGGACTTAACATAACTATGAGCATGCATGTGACAATTTTCCATGGAAACAACTCAAAACTCAACAATCCAAACATGCATGCATGAATTAAGCTATAATTCAACATGTTAGAACTAAATTATGACTTAGCTCCTCAATTAGACAAGAACCATTGCATGAATCAACTTAAAGACACAATCAAGAGGATGAAATCTCCTTACCTATGTCTTGAATTAGAGGTATGGAGGCTCAATGTTGCAAGTTTTCTACAATATCCTCAAGATTCCAAGCAAATCCTAGATGAAATCACCCAATCTCCCTATTCTCACTCTCTAGTCGGCAATATCAATCAATAAGGTTGAGGAAATGGTTTGCTCAATGTATTACAAGTCTCAATATGTATAAGGTAGTGGCCACAAGTGGCACTAATGTAATTAAGTCAAACTATGCAATTTAACACAATTTAGCCTAATTTAATCATACCGAATCGATTTTCAGATAATTACACCATTAAATCACATAAATTCTACTGATCATGAAACACTAATCAATTTCTGGTTCAGCCGCCGATAAGGCCTTCAATTTGTAGTTAAACACAAAGACATGAATAGATAATCAAACAGTCAACAGATAGACATACAATTAAACAGATATACTTAAGTACTTCAATCAATTCAGTTACCAATCATAATCAGTCTTAGTTTAGCAGTAATCAGTGGTTAATCGGTAAACAGTGACGAGAGTTGTTACAAAAGAAATGACCAGTTTCGCAGGACTGGAAAAGGTTCTGATGGAAAGTGATAGTGAGATAGAGGAAGAAGTCGACCTAGGCCAAAGGAAGGAAGTGGTTGAAGAAGAGATGTTTGAAGCCTTCATGGTTGAACTGACATTTTTGGTTGAAAAAAAAGTAGAAACAAACCATTCGAAGAAAGCTATTGGTATTGAAGTGCCAGAGTGCAGAATGGAAGATGCTTCTAAAGTAGTTGAACAAGTCGACCAGGAAAGAAAGCAGGTACAACCAGTCATCTAATTTGGGTCGTTTCCTCCAGTGCCAGTGAATATGGTGCTCATATTACCACAAGAGTTTCAAGCTGAAGATGACAACCAAGGTCAGGAAATTGACCTAATCCAAGTTCCTAGTGAAGACTCACAAGTGAGTATGGTACAAGACGAATCCGAAGTGGCCACACCAATGGAGACTGAAGGCGGAAGTGAGGAAGAGGTAAGTATTAACCTCTCATATCCTTTTGAATATCCTACAACGTCCATGACACAACATGTCAAGCCCTTGTATTTCAAGGCCTTCTTTGATGAAGTACAGATAAATCGAGTATTGGTGGATAACGGGGTAGCAGTAAACTTGCTTCCAAAATTGTCTTTGAAGAAATTAGGAAAGAAGAACCCCAGACTGATCCCAACCAATACAGCCATTGCTAGTTTTACTGGAGACAAACAGATGGCTCAAGGTATTTTGCCCATCAACCTGAGTGTGGGAACCAGGGACTGTATGACTGCATTCTTCGTTATCGACAGCAATGCTAAGTACAATGCATTACTTGGTAGGGATTGGATTCATACCAACAAGTGTGTGCCTTCCTCTCTACATTAGAAAATAATGATGGCTTTGGGCAGTGGAGAGACAGAGGAGATCAATGCAGATCCTCAACCTTTCATAGCTTGTGCAGATTTTGCAGAGGCCAAATTGTATACTGAAGGAGAAGCACCACTCAGTATATTGAGAAAGCCTGATGGATCAGCCGAAGTGACGGCTGATAAGGAATTAGTACACCTGAAGCACTTAGTCCAGGAAAGTGCTGATGAAGAATTTGTCATTAAAGATGACAATGATGCCTGGTTGTAGGCGAAGAGATGGAACCCAGGAGGCCAAATCTTTGGCTTTAATTATGTTTTCAGCATTGGACATACAATCAATAGTCCAAAAAGTGCAAGAATAAGAGAAAGAAGCCATGATAATTGGTTGGAAGCAGGAACAACAATAGGTCAAATGTTTGACCTTGGATAAATATTGTGCTTTGGATATTGAAACAAAAGTCCAAGAGATACAGGAGGGAGATGCCTTGTGGACAGACTTTGTTTATGAGGAGGAGGGCAAGGATGTCGAACCAAAGAAACTGGGAGCAGGACAGAGCAAAGAGATTGCTTCGAAGTCAGAAGGAATCAAAGAAGAAGCATTAGTGAGTTCTCAGGTACAAGACCCCCTTGGAAGAAGTGGAATTGAGGGAAGGTTCCATACAGCAGCCCACCTATATAAGTGCTTGTTTGAATGCTCTTAACAGAGACCAGTTGTTGTTGGTCTTGAAGAGATACAAAGATTGCTTTGCATGGTCTTATAATGAACTACCAGGATTGGACAGGTCATTAATGGAACATAGGCTTCCTATGAGGCCTAATTTTAAGCCATTCAAGCAAAAACCAAGAAGGATGAGCCCTGAGGTGATTTAGAAGGTCAAAGAGGAAATTCTTAGGCTCCTCAAGGCAGGCTTTATTAGGACAGCCAGGTACGTTGAATGGCTATCCAATATTGTACCTGTAGTTAGAAAAATGGGAAAAATAGGGTATTCACCGATTTCAAAAACTTGAATTTAGCAACCCCAAAAGATGAGTATCATATGCCTATAGTAGATCTGCTGGTAGACAGCTCAGCAGGGCATCAAATTTTATCAATGATGGATGGGCACTCTAGTTATAACCAAATCTGTATTGCAGATGAGGGCATCAAATTTTATCAATGATGGATGGGCACTCTAGTTATAATCAAATTTTATCAATGATGGATGGGCACTCTAGTTCAAATTGAAGCTTAATCCTCTCAAATGTGCTTTTGGCGTATCAACTGGAAACTTCTTGGGCTATGTAGTACACAAGAAGGGAATATAGATTGATCAGAATAAAGCCAAAGCTATCATTGAAGCCAGACCTCCATCAAGTAAGAAAGAATTACAAAAATTCCTTGGGCAGGTTAATTTTCTTCGAAGATTCATTTCTAATACTACAAGGAAAACTAAATTTTTCCCTTCCTTATTAAGGTTGAAAGATGAAGAGGAGTTTGTGTGGACAGCAGAGCATCAAACTGCTTTCGAATGAATCAAAGCCTACTTGACCAACCCTCCAGTGTTGATGCCACCAAGGGGTGATAAGCCCTTGAAGTTGTACATAGTTACAGCAGAGGATTCATTGAGAATTTTCTTAGCCCAAGACAATGAAGAAGGCAAGGATCAAGCTGTTTATTACCTTAGTAGGTTTCTAAATTCCTGTGAATGTAAATACTCAGCTGTAGAAAAGCTGTGCCTTGCATTGTATTTTGCTACAATGAAATTAAGATACTATATTTTGCCTACAACTGTCTTGGTAATTACAATCATAGATTTGGTTAAATATATGTCATCTAGACCCATGTTGAGGGGAAGAATTGACAAATGGATACTAGCTTTATCATAATTTTATTTAGAATACGTCCCCCAGAAGGCAGTAAAAAGACAAGTTTTAGCTAATTTTTTGGCAGACCATCCATGTCAAACAGAAAAGCCAAGAGATGATGGAACTTAGCATGGCTAGTGTTGAACCATGGCAAATGTGATTCGATGGATCAAAAGCCAATGGTTTAACTGGAATTGGTATAGTAATTAAGTCACCACAAGGAGTAGAAACCACACATGGTTTCAAAGTGGATGAAATTACTTGTTCCAACAATCAAGCTGAATATGAAGCCTTAATAATGGGACTGTAAATACTTATTGGATTACAAGCTCATGCAGTTGACATATTTAGAGATTCTCAATTGGTAGTTAACCAGGTGAAAGAGATTTTCAAATGTTAACGTATAAGCATGTTGCCATACTATGTCGTTACATTACATCTGCTTTCTCAATTTTAGATAGCAAATGTAACTTATATCCCAAGATTCTTGAATAATAAAGCTAATGATGTGACTCAGGAAGCTTCAAATTTCAAGAGAAAGAATGATACTTAAAGGGACATAAGCCAAACAACATATCAGAAAGTAATACCACCCTTAAATAAAAAGAATGTGGTCTCAGAAGTCAATCATAATGATTTACAAGAACAAGATTGGAGGCATCCAATAATGCAGTATCTGGCTGGCCTATCTTCGAAAGCCAGCAAAAAAATTAAATTGCAAGCTATGCAATATATAATGTATGGTAAAAAAAAGGGGGACAGATGGTTTATTATTGGAATGTTTAGGACCAAGGGAAGCATTGACAACAATGGCTGAAGTTCATGAAGGCATCTGTGGTACTCATCAGCCTGGTGTAAAAATGAGATGGCTATTACGAAGACATTCCTACTATTGGCCAACCATCCTTAAGGACTGTATAGAGTATGTTAGAGGTTGCTAGGCATGCCAAAGGCACGGCACAATAAGGCATGTATCCATAACTGATCTGTATGTGGTTGTGAAGCCTTGGCCATTTAGAGGATGGGCTATGGATATGATAGGAAAAATACACCCACCCTCTTCGAAGCATCATTGTTTCATCTCAGTGGCCACGTATTACTTCACTAAGCGGGTCGAGACTAAGCCATATAAGACTGTAGACCAGACTAAAGTCATTGGATTCATTAAAGATTTGATCTACAGATTTGGTATCCCACAGACTATAACTATTGATAATGGGACTGTATTTGATGGGAAAATGGTAAAGTCTTTTGTGGCAGAGTTTGGAATTAGCCTTGTTAATTCTACTCCCTATTATGCACAAGCCAATGGTCAAGCTGAATCACCCAATAAGTCTTTGAAAAAAGGAATTCAGAAAGTTGTGGAAGATAATCCCAGGGATTGGCATAACTTACTGTTGGATGTATTGTGGGCTTATAGGACTTCACCAAGATCAAGTACAGGAATCACTCTTTATGCCTTAGTGTATGGGCATGATGCAGTGTTACCTGTGGAAATTAATGTTAAGTCCTTAAGGGTGAGATGTCAGGATCAGTTAGATCTTGAACAATACCATCAGAGTATGTGCTTGGAATTAAAAAGTATGGATGAAGCTAGAATTCTAGCATTAAATAACATTCTTTTCCAAAAGAAAAAAGCAGCCAAAAATTATAATAGAAAAGTCAAGCACATTAGTTTTGATGAAGGCGATTTAGTATGGAAGACAATACTCCCAATAGGGATTAAAAACCACAAGTTTGGAAAATGGTCACCTAATTGGGAAGGACCATATCAAGTTCATAGAGTCTTGCCTATGGGAGCATATCATTTGAAAATTTTGAATGGATATGTACATCCCAAGAAAATTAATGGCAGATATTTGAAACCTTATTATCCAACCGTATGGGAAATACAAGGAATAGAATAAGTGCTAAATAAAAGAACATGAGAAACACTCAAACGATAAATAAGAATTTTTATTTCATAAAGAGTTGAGTACATGTAGCCATAGATTGGCCTAGAAGTCAGTACAATGCCTCAGTTGTTCTTTTACAATAGATGCTCTATTCTGAAGTGATGGGAACAACTGGATGGTTGAAGCCATCTCCTGCTTTTGATCAGCCAGTCCTTGATTGGTAATCTGCAATGTGGTGTCAGTTCGATCTAAGGCTTGGTTGACTGCTGATAGCTCCTTTTCAAGTTAAGTTTTCTTCTCCAATAGTTGAGCTCGAAATTGGGAGACGAAGGAATGTTGTTCCTTCAATTCTGACACTTCAGTATGTACCTTGGAAACAAAGCTCCGATCTCTCACCAATTTCTCCTCCGCAACCTTGGCAACATGGCAAATGTTGATGTAAAAATCAATGGTGGCTGCTGTCTAAGATAAATAACTTGAGACAACCATGCTGGATTGCTCAACAACCTTGCAACATTAGAGGAAGCCATCTTTGATTATAGGCCTTTGTAAGGCTTCAAAAAGAATCCTCGAAAAAGATGCCAACAGCTTCAGATAGTTCTCCAAGTCTATCGAAGGTAAGGAAGTTTTACCACTGAAGAAAGAGCTCTCAAAAATTTCTAGCAGAGAATCAGCTAGAACTAATGGCTCAGCCTCATTGCTAATTATTGGAGAGGTGAAAGATATGTCAAAAAGACTAGCTAGTCTAGCCTCAAAAATATCCACCTCATCCATTGACATGGAAGGTGCAGAAAGAGCTCTGGTAGAAGGAAGAAATGACTGCATAGGAATCGGAGAAGAAAGTGGAGTATCCTTAGTAGTCTCTATAGTTTTTGCTACCTGTTGGTCAAGAGAAGAAGGACTGGAGCCAGGCAAAGATAATGGATGATGGATTGGAGAGCTACCAGTACCCTCTATATAGGAATCAGCTACCATCAAAGATGAAGTAACAGTTGGAATTTCCTTAGGAGGAGGAGGATGAGGAAAAGCAGGGCTCGAGAGAGAATCAAATTGAGTAAAATCGAAAGACAAATAAGGGAGGTATGGAGTTAAGCCAAAGGAAAGAGATACAAGAATACTTGACCTCAAGAAAGGTATAAAGAACATGGGACCAAGAGATGGAAGGATTGCTTGAATTGGCTTTGTAATTTGAGGACTTTCAACTTCAAGAGAGATTGATAAAGTCCTTGTAGAGGAAGGAGACAGAGTAGTCGTTCCTGCAAAAGAAGAAATACAAAGTAATGTCAAGTCTCAATACAAAGAATTTAACAAGAGAATAAAAGAATAGAGGCATGAAAGAAGTTACTTGTTTCAGAAGTGGTACCAATGATGGGAGAGCTATGAAAGGAATAATGCTCAGCAATGTGCTACCTTCTCGCAGTTTCCCTTTGGATTGCATTAGTAGCCGCAGCTTCTTTTGGTTTAGCCTTAGAAGGCAATCCTAGCCCTATCAGTAAATCATGAGGATGTATTGCTAGACGCACTTCCATATTGGCTGTCCACCAGTTTTGAAATCTTTTCAAAGCCAAGCCAGAGGGAAGGAAGTGGACAACTTTGAACTCACTCAAATCTTTCGATAGTTTAAATGTTGCCTCTTCTAGTTTTGATTTGGGTACTCTTAGGTCTCTAGCTGTAAGATGGACATTCAAGAGGTTGCAAAGTGGAATGGGAATCCCTTGAGTAAACCCAAATTGCTTGGCAAACTGAGAAGGGCAGTATACCTTAGATATACACTTATAAGCTTGAGGGTTTAAAGTACCAATGAACAGTTCCCTCAGTAACAAAATGGAAGCCCGCATATCTTTGTGTGATGGGATGGGACACTCTTTATCAGCCAAGAATGTTTGCAACCAAGATGGTCCTTTGTTGGCATCAAAGGGGCGAAAGAAGGTGGCAGCTGGAGAAATAGGAAGTTGATGAAAAAAGGTAAGGTAATAGGCAAAGGAAGTAGGATAAAGAACAATTCTAGCATATTTTTCCCTATAAGTGCTAGGATCCTGAACTAGGAATTTTAAACATTTGGGATGCAAATTAGTAAAGTAAGCGAAGAGCCAGAGTTGGAGCACCCAAAGGGGACCTCATTGGTTGATATCAAGAGGTTTCTCACAAAATTGGGAGCAGGCTCTATAAACATGGCCTAAGAGATAAGGGGCCAAGGCTATGCGTTTCTTCAAAACAAGGGCCTTTGCAAGTGGTGTAAATTCAAGCATAATTCGTTGGAATAATGTACAAAAAAGAAATTTACACAACCAATATAAAATAAAAGAGAAGAGTTCTCGATCGCCCACAGGACCCACATTCTTGTTTTCAACTTTTACGAAATCACTAAAAGAACAATTCAAAGGCGGAAGAGAAAATTTAACCGAAAGGTCTGGGTAACTGGGTGTGAAAGGGGTTCTAAGGGGCGAAAGCCCTAAGAGATGGCAGATATCAAGAATGGTGGGAGCCATCATACCACAACGAAACTGGAAAAAGTTAAAAGCCATGTTCTAGAAACAAAGAGCGACATGAATTAAAAAAGGGTCTTTAGGGATAATAAACCTAGAAAGACGAAGGGTATCGAGGATACAGAGTTCTTGTAAGTCCATTCTCTTGTAGGCACAACCCTGTCGTACCACTCCTCCCATTCAACCCTCAATGTTGGCCAGCAACGGTGAGGTCGGTTCATTCTCCAATTTCCCCAGTCGAGCCCCCCTTCATAGAAAAGAAAGTGGTCCTCCAAATGAGGGTATAAAGCTGGAAGTTGAGCAGGAGCTTCTTGAAAGATGGGACCTAGGACATATTCTTGTTTGTCGCTATGGCAAGGAACAAAGAGGCGTTTGTCTATGGCACTTGACCTATTAGTTGTAAATTTGGCGATCTTTTTCTCAATACATCTTTTCAAAGCCATGGTTGGGCTTATACGTTTGCCAGACGGTACTTTCAGTGAAGAAGAATCTATTGGTGACGAGCAGCAAGGAACAGAAGATTAGTAGAAGGGAAGGGTTTGTGTATTCAATAAACGAGTGAATTAAGAGCACGAAATAAAAAGGGTTTTAAAACCTTTGTGTTTGGAAAATATATCGTGGAATTCGTAAAGAAGTACTAAAAGTACAGATACGAAGAGTTTCCTTCAATATTGATAACTTTAGAGGGAAACACATCTCAAATACTGATGTCAACTTCGAAATAACATATTTGGCTTCAAAACCACATTTTGGCACAAAAGTCAAATAACAAATGGCTTCGAAACTAGGAAGCTGGCTTCGAAGCACATTCCACGCTTAAGGATACAAGAATGCTCAAGTATTTATTTATTTCAAAAGGATTGAGAACCTGTTTTAGGGTTTCCTAGTAAGAATAAATCCTTCGAAGTAGAACTTGGAATCCCTCAAGGTTAGGAATCGTTTGTTCTAAGTTCCAAACCAATAATTGGTTTGATAATATCCAGAATAGATTGCTCTTTAAGAATAAAACAATGCAGTCACTAAAGGAGGCCTCCATGTTTTTGAAAGTATGAACTAATGTTCGAAGCAAAAATAGTCAATTTAGAAATGATTGATCGTACTAACCATATGGTAAATATGGTTAAAACGAGCTTTAAAGAGCAAGGTTGTTAAATTCGAGGCTCTAATTCTGAAAAGGGGCCTCCATATATTAGAAGAAGTCAAATTGGTTTCCAAATATTTCTTTGATTGTCAAGTTTCGAAGAGAAAATTGGTGAATTCGAAGCCATAATTCTGGTTGGTCCCAGATAAGTGGAGTAAAATTAGACCATACCAAGTAAAAGAAATCTTTTCGCTTTATTAAGATAAGTATGATTACATGAAGCCTTGCCTAGGCACATGTTAAAGTTCATAAAAGTAAGGAATAGAATAAATAATAAGATCATAGAACTTGTTTCAGCTATGTTCAATTAGCTTCTGTTCTTTCTTTATTCTATCTTCTATCTTCTCTAGGCTAGGATGCTGAAGTTGATATGCTCTTACTTGGTAAAAAAGTTTTTTATCTTTTATTTCAAACTCCGTCTCTTTTAGCCCTTGTTCTGTCTCGTCCATATCTAGGTCATCCCAATATGGAGAATCTTTATTCTTGAAATCATCGTATTCATCAATGAGGTTCTCCGCTTCATACCAGGTATGAACTCGATTGGCTGAGATTTGGTCCAAGGACTGAGTAGTGGCGACAGAATTGTGATGCCAATGAAGGAGTAGGGAGAGTTGGTCCAAGAACATTTGAAGTTCTGCTTGGGCGATGGGGTTGACAATATGACCCCGGGTCATAATGTCACAAGCCCATCGAAAGTTCTTGAGAGGAACATTGTCCTCAAGAACATTGAAGGGCAAATGGAAAAAGGCCGCAAGCAGAAGTTGGGCTTGCTTTCGCTGATCTTTAGTAGGAGGAGATGGAGGGTGGTAGGAAGGGAGAAACTGGTCCTCAAAGAGAGTATGCCTCAATTCCTCTATCCAGTGAGGGTCTTGGGGAAGAGGAGGTACAGGAGTTTCCATCTCAAAAGTAGGAGGAAATCGGGGGCTATTGACGATGTTAAGCCAGTCAAAAGAGCAAAGTTTAGCCTTATGAGCCAAGAATAAAGGGTTATATCCTTTTGCCTCTTTCGGGCGAGAAGTGCCATGTACTATTTTCGTAGGCGTGGAAGATGTGTACCACGCTACTGTAGACACCCCATTTTTGATCAACCGTAAGACTCAGACGTCATCAATTGAGCGCTCGATGATTGTGCATGTTGTGCTCGTTCTGAGGTTTCGGAGTTTCGGCTGAGGTCCTTACCCCCGGACCTCGGGACCCTTTTATGCTTTGCCTCGGTTTGCGGACCAGGTCTTGCTTTCTCTTCCCCCTAGGCCATTGAGCAGATTGGTCTACATGACCTTTTTTTTTTTTTTTTTTTTTTTTTTTTCTTTCCCCCCTCCCTCCA